>VZSR01003816.1:1693705-1696205 GCA_013398615.1 Brachypodius melanocephalos | reverse complement strand
CTGGGAGTAAAACAGAAGACACACAAAATATAACGACCATTAATGACCATTAACCTCAAACAGCACCCCTGGCGTGGTCTGGGAAAAGAGAAGTGAGAGAACCAAGGAAGGAGAACCACAGCAGCACCAGAGGGGAAGAAATCCACAACCAACAGGAAACCAAATACTGAAAACTACGTAAATTGGGACCACTGAACATTGAATTTCCATTTTGGCTGTATAAAGCTGGGGAAGATCTAGTAAAACTCGTGTGTCATGGAATGATTTTCCCTGCACAACCCGGGCTATGCATGGATGAAATCATTTCTGCTGCACATCCTGGCCAGAATAGAGCAATGCCTCGATTGTCTAACACTAAAAATGTTGGAGGGTTTTTGTTTTTCCTGAAGTTTTGGTGACACAGAGAGACTCCATCTGCTCATCAATAGGTGGCAGAGCCTGTTCTGAGGTGCCAAAGCCCCAAAGGGGTCAGGGTGAGCATCCTGGGAGCTCAGAGATGCCCTGAGCAGCCACCAGGGCTGTGCCAGCCCCAGCCCCAATTCCCTGCAAAACTCTTCCTGCTCCAGCAGCTCCATTGTCTGATTCCACCATTAATCCCTACATGAGCCATTTGCCTGCCTCCACTTAAGTTTAACACTTCTACAATTAAAACAGGAATTACTTTGGTTTCTATAATGCAGCTACACAAGACAGACATTATTAACCACTTCTTTAATTGCAATAATTTTTATGATTTCTCAAATTACTGAACCATGAAATTTATTTTAAAGACTCCAAGCAGTTCTAAGTAGAGGTAAAACGAAATTATTTTTTTTTAAAGTACCCTTACAATTACTTCATACTAGTAAATTATTCAGATTATGATTGCACTGATTTAATAAGGTCATAACCACATACAGACTCATTTAGAAAATTATGGAACACTACAAAAAACGAGGTCATTCACCACTGTTTTAGTGGTTGAAACACTGGCTTTCAAAACACAATCTTTGCACTCAGGATTTTTGGTAATTTCTTAAGAGTAGCTTGACCTTGCTGGAAAAAATAAATTAAAATGTGTCTCAAAAGAGAAGGAATCTGTAAACAAAAGGTATCATACAAAAAACCCCAAAAACTCCAAACATGAAAGCCCTTTTTACCAGTGAAATTCCTAAAATCAGCAGTCTTCTGGATGTTTTTTAAAAAATACCTCAAGGCATACAAACAAGATACATACAAGCACAATATTGTAAAACCTCCCTGTCTTGTAAGGAAAGAGTTAAGACTTCAGAATTAACAATTCTCAGGAATTTCAATAGGGGCATCCTCAAATCTTCAGAAAACAAATTAAATCAAGCAATCATGACAGAAAAATAACTTGATCATCCTCAGTGCTCAATCTAGAGATATTCAACAATGCTATTTATCCATTCTGAGTACATCTTAATTCTCAAGGGGAAATTACCATCCCTGGTTCTGGAATATAAAAATGCATTTAATTCTGAATGTCCACTCATGAAACTACATTTATAAAATGGTGTAGACCTACAAGAGACCAAGAAAGTTCCTTTCCTCTCCAGTTGATTACCTTCAGTATTGCTGTTACACTTAAAAATGAAAGCAATGAGTGATTTATTTACTTGGTTCCTAGAAAACGTTGCAGAATGGTTTTTGTCAGATTTGCCATTCCCATTTTGGTTTCATTTGGCAGTTTTAAAGAGTCTGCAATACATTCTACCCTTTTGGCTGTGCCTTTGGTGGTTTTGTTTGGGTTTTTTTTTCCCCCAGTCCTTTTACTAGAATTTTCTATGCTTCAAGTGGAAAAATAGGTATCTGAACATGATGGTCTTAATCTACTCCATCCATTTTAAACCTTTTGCTCCTTCCACTGAAGTGAGTGACCCTGTAGCTCCTTTCAGTTCTGAACCAGCAGCAAATGTCATTACCTTTCAATAAATCCTTTTTCCCATAGGTCACTTCTATTTGAAATGGACACAATCAGTCCCTGGTATAAATTCCTGTCATATTCAGCCAGTCTCTGATGCAAAGGCAGACATAAGAAAGAAAGATATCAAGTTCCACTCTCTGTACCAAGGAATTCAGACACAATAAGGAAGAGAGAAAACAAGGTTAATATGCAAAGGAAAAGAATTGTAGTATGGGAGAGTTGTGTGGTGCAGAGAAAGCACCATGGTGGGATAGGAGGGGAAGGAGCAGCAGATTAAAAGAGCCAGAGAATAGTTCAGGGTGATGTGGAAATTTCTGAAGACCTTTGCCCTTATGAATCATGTATGGAAGGGCCAGTGCAGACTGCATGGACTGACAAAGCAGCTGACAGAACTTCATGGCTGGTGATGTTCCCAGAGAGGGAGGAGAGCAGAGCTGACCCTGCTGGGATGCCTTGGGAAGGCTGATCTGGAACAGGGACTGGACAGAGCTGGAGAACAAAGCAGGGATTTATTGAAAGGCTCCAGGATCCACCTTGGGCAGAACAAGAGCCTGGCCAGGGCTACACCCAAGA
>VZSR01003816.1:1649113-1693605 GCA_013398615.1 Brachypodius melanocephalos | reverse complement strand
CTTGAAGCATCAGCTGGGCAGTCTGAGAACACAATCAGCTGCTTTGTTTTGGGAAGCAGTGCTTGCAGATGTTCTCCTTTGCCTTGGCTGGCACACAGGGACTCTGCAGACGCTGACACCAATGTGCTGCTGCTGCCTGCACAAAGCCCTGCCCAGCATCACCACACAGGCCCTGCAGGAAATCTGGCAGGAAGAGCTTTGGAGGAACAAAAAGGAAAGCAAGGAAATAAAGCCACTGGACCAACCTTAATATAACTTTGCTGTTATTCGGTATTTTGAATAGCAATCACAGTTAGAGCATTTCTTTACACATTTTCCATGTCCCTACCCACTCCAAGCGTTGATTTGAATTTAGCTCCACTTGTGCAATGCCATAGGGGAGCTCAAGCTTGGGAGGAACAACGCTCTGAAGCTGTACGATAGGTTAATTCAAACATTCTCGTGTGAAAATCACCAAAGAAAGAGCAACCTGCCCTTTGCTGCTCCAGGGGCAGCCTGCCCAAAGTTATAACAGGTCAACAGCACAAACCTGCTGTGGGGCTTAATCCACTTTTGAACAAAATGAGCTATTTCTTGTCAAAGATAATCCTCACTCATGTAACTCTGTCACTCTAAAGGCTTTGTGCTGGCAGAGGCACTTTAGTTAAGCTGTAATTAGGAAAGTTGGGGCTTTTTGCTCCTATTCCTAACCAAAACAGGTTATCTACAGAAACTGGGTATAAACTTACTGTTGTAAAAACTATTGTCATTATACACAAACTTGATAAAACTTTGGACTTTTTTTTTTTTTTTTTTTTCTGAAGAGAGAAAGAAGGGACAGTTGAGCTGAAAAGTATAAAAGTTTATGGACTGAGAAATAACGTGAACAGATACTTTGCAGTAAATCTTGGAGGAACTGTTTACTCCATCACAGCAGAGATCTATGCAAGGTCCTCATATTTATGCATAAAAAGTTGCATAATTTGAGGAGCATCAGATCTACTAAAGCAGATCTTATAGGATGCAAGCACTCGTATTTTTTCTCAGACATCTGAGACAGAAATAGTGCAGCTCTCCCTTGGGTACTACAGGATGATTTAAACCTCTCTGTACCTGAATCACTTGAGACATAAATAATATTTGCTTAGTCCTTAGAGGAGTGCTGCCTCATTAAATAAGAACATTATAATTATTATGATCAGTTGTTTGAAGAAGTGATCAAAGAATTACCAGCAATCAGCAAATCCTCCTAGACTGGAAATGAGGAGAGATTTGCACAGTGACACCAGGAAATCACTGCCAGAGAAATTCGACAGCTCAGAGTGATTAGATATGGCAGCTGAGAAGATTGTAGCCAGAAATGTGTTGGGGCAAGAAGAATTCTTGCATTCTTCACCTGTGGGTGCATTTTCCTAGAACTTACAGGAACTTTGCACCTCTCAAGGTTCCTCTCTCCCTTCACAACACAGCTGGATCACAATTACTGCTTGTCCTGAGTGCAGCTGTGGGCTGGAGGGTCCAGTCCAAGGTCCTTATGGCAGCCACAATTGGTACAATCCTTGATTTACAAATACACTCTAAAATATTGCCATTGGTTCTAAGTCAGTCTCTGTAGAGGCTGAAAAGGTCCATTTACAGTTATTTGTACATATATTCATATATATACACACTAAGTAAATAGGCCTTAAAAGAAGGTGATTTCTGACACTGACTCTCACTGCATCCCATTACTCCCTGTTACCACAAATTCATGATATTCCTCTCTCACTCCCAAATATTTGTCCCTCCTCCTTCAAATTCCATTTTTGACGTTTCCTCTGGTGAACAAGAACACTTTTCCCCTCTTGCCTGAAAAGCAGTTTTCTTTTCACGTGGTCTTTGGCCATGAAATTAAGAAGAAATACACTGAAGAGAATAACAGCCCTTGGCTGTTCACTAGCAGAGCATGTAAGTTCCTCTCTTTGCTGCTACACACCATGTGCTTTGCCAACTGATAAATCTATACAATAGAAAATGGAGTTGTAGTTTTGAGTGAAAAGGCTAGGTTTTGCTAACTAAAGCCCCCAGTCTGTTAAAGGCAAATAAATTTTAAGGATTTGGGTCCAGTTTCACAGAAACTGCTCAGCACCACGTGGGTTTCAAAGGGGAAAAAGTCTTCAATACACAAAAGAGAAAGCATTTAGTTTTAAAGGGGATTTTTAAAAATAATTTCTTATTTACTATCAATATACAAAACTAAAACCCACTTCTCACACATTCAGAACAGTCCTATTTCCAACTGACTTCTAATAAGTATTGGCAAATTTTCTGCCTTTTTATCGTATTACAACTAGCCAATCCTTTGCACATATTCACAGAATATGTGAACTCAACCCAAGCCAACTACATCGACTAATTTATAAAAACAAACAAACAAACAAACAAACAAACAAAAAACACCAAAAAAACAAGCACACACCAAATAAGGAAATTTAATATAGTTTTAGCTGCCAACAGCATAAAATTCTTCTCGAAAACAGGTTTGGTTTTCTGGGGTTTATCTTGGGAAGCAGATGGAAGAAAAAGAGAAAAAAGAAACAAAACCAACAAACACACAAAAGAACCCCCACCCAAACAAAATAAATTAAAACAAAACAAAACAAAAAACCCCCAAACAAACAAAACAAAAATAACAACCAAAAAGACACAAACTAACAAAAAACCCAAACCCAAAAACAAGCAGCCAGAAAATGGAATTGTTGTGAAAAACCGACACAAAGGGTGGCAATCGATCTGATTGCAGCATTAGCAACAGATGTCAAACAGAGTCTGTTCAGCCCAGCCTCAAAATAATGTCTGTGATGATGCTTGGAGAAGCAGGGAACAGGAGTAGGGTGTTCTGGCTGGGAACAATGGCTGGGGAGTGCTGGAAAACCACCCCACGATTTGGATTTAATAGGAGACACATCTGTGTGTGTGTGCCCTGTAAGCATCTGTGTACAAATAATAAGGTGTTTTCCTATACAGACGTCAGGGAGTTACTGCCAAGTAAGGTGGGAGGGAAAAAACAAACAAACAAACAAACAAACAAAAAACAACCACAAAAAATACTTTCTCATTGTTCACCCTAATTGTTTTCATTCACCTCAAACACTTCCCCCTCCCCTCAGACATCTTAAATACCCAAAATTCAAAATCAAGTCGGTGAGTTTTCCTGGACTCAGGGAAAGCAGGTCATTATTTCTAGTGTTCAAAGGTGGATTCTGGGAGCACGTTGGGAGATGGCCAGGTGAGAGAGCTGTAATTTTTAATGTGCACAATACAGCCCAGACCATCTTTAAGACAGGCAGGCTGCCATTTCTAAACTCCAGGATTCAAGCATCAAAAAAGAAGGAACACTGTGGAAACAGACCCCCAACCTTCAGTTCGTGTGTTTAACACCAGTAATTACAGACACAAAATTCAAAGTTTTGTTATTTCTGTGCTGCATCTTCATCTGCACTTAAAGGCATTAACAAAGCATTGCAGAACTGATGACTGAACACAAAACAAATAACAAAAATCCTCACTGCCCTGCTCCAAGTCATCAAGTTTTCACCTGTATATTCCTCCAGGAATGGCTTTGAGCAGACCACACTAATATAAATCACTCCAGGAGATGGGATGAGTTGTACAAGCTACCACAGAAATCCCAGCAGCTGGGGAATGCTCCTCCAGAGACAGGAGACCCTCCTAACATGAACCACAGCAATCAAATCAGCAAAGCATTCAGCCCCTGCCACCATCTGACCTCGGGGTCTCTGCCTTACTGTAACAATTCTGAACTCACATGCATTAACCAATTATTGATATTTCCCTGCACCCAGCCCAAAAGCCAATTCTTTCTTTGCCAACAATATGGGTGGCATAAAAAATAAAAAAAGAAAAGAGACAGAGAGGAGATATTTCACTGTTCCTTGCATCAGTTATGTTTGAGCATCAAGGCTGCAAGCATTTTGTCTCAGGTGAAAGTTTTTCTTGAGATACCAGGAGATATCTGAAGCTCAAGGATTAAAGCAGGGGTCAACAATGTCATTCATCCATAACACATGAAGGCAAGGCTGATCTGTTTAGGGGCTGGGAGACAATTAGACACAGGGGAACAAACTACCCCAAATGAAACCACGGCTCCTTTCAACAGCTAAATTAATTTATTGGCTTGCCTGCTCCAATAAAAGCAAATAATGCTTGAAATAAAGTCCTTTGGCACTTCCACCCTGCTGCTCTAAGAAGGCAAAATTTAGGAACTGCAATGAGATATTAACACTGCCCACACGATATTTTCCCTGGGAAGGGGGTGTGTGAAATGTCTTGCAAGAGCCACAAGTTTCTTAGCTTATTATTAGATTGCAATATCTGACAGGGAGAAAAACTTCAGGAAGTGTGAGGAGCATCTTAGCCTGTTCCTTTCTGAAGAAACATGAGCTAAATGAATATTAACAACTTTAATCTTGGGAGAAGACTCAAAAGCTCAGGTTCCTGAGATAAATCCATTTGAAACAAGTGGCGAACAAGGGTCTGATTTAGAGGAGGGAGTGAGGATGAAGGAAGCAAAATGTATTTTCTAGGTTTTGGCCCAGTGAATTTGCACTAGATTTGACCATACTAGAAATACGAAAAGTGAGTCTAATTTAAAAAAAAAAAAAATTAAAAAGGATAAATGGACTAAAGAACCAAACATTAGAATGTTCTGCTTCACATAATGACCACAGAATGCAGAGCAGCAGAGAAATGCACCCACTCAATGTGTGTCCTTCCTCCCAAGGGAGGCAGCAAGGACAGAGCCTGCTCAGCAAGAAAAACAGCCCATTTCAAACTTACCAAGGATAAGAATAAAATTAAAAATAAGTTTTAAAATCCTGCTTGGCCTCATACATTTATGCAGCTATTAATTGTTGGGAAGTGATGATTTCATGTAAACCTCCACTGTCATTTTCTAAATTTTTTAATGCCTTGAAATTTTGCTTACAGATCAGAGAAAGCACACAATAATGGTTTGCTTAATAATAAATGACTAGTTTTTAATAGTTTCTGACAAATCAAAGTGTGGGTAGAAGATAGGTCTATTAGGTTACAATTCAGTACTGTTAATTTAGGTAGGGATGCTGCAGGAACAACATCAAACAGAATTTGAATAGCAAATCAGTGAATTACAAAATGAGGCCCAGCAGACTGGTACAAAATATTTCAGAGCTGTAATGATGGCAGCTCTTGTTCTATTTGTTACATTACAGCCCTATGCCAGCTTCACACTAGATCTGGGTATTTCAATGTAATTTAATCGTTTTTATTCATAGTTGAAAACTTTGAGTGGTTTTTAAAAGATCTTGATCGTTTGCTCTGAAAAAAAACTGAAAAGAAGCTGAACAAATTAATGCTACCCCGTGGTGCCCAGGTTTGAGGATGGCAATTGGTAACATTGCTGTAAATCTCTTATTGCAACCTGAATGAGAAAAACCAAGAGGAAGGAAAACAATGCATTTTACATGCAATTTGTGTGCTTGCCAAAATACTGCTTAACAGAAACTTTCAGGGGAAAGACAGAGTATTTCTGATACTGTAATGGAACCTCTGAGTGACACAGACCCCAGAGCTGCCCCAGTAATTCAAGGGCTGAAGAGAGTGCCTCTCCCCTGCTAAATCAGTTACCACTGTCAACCCAAATAAAACGTGCCTGAGACTGGAGCATCTTTTTTGCTTCATTTACTTTTTCATTTCATGAACAGGCACTGCTGATGCTTTCATCCAGCTCGTGGAATGGCTCTAATTAAAATGCTTTCAGGCTCATAGTGAAGTGAGTAGAAAATGGAATGAAATTATTGCAGGGTTTTAAAGGTTTTGACACCGAAGGAGAAGTCAGGCCAAGTAGAGCTAGAAACACAAACACTACAGGCTTGTGCTTCTCATGCTAAAATGCAGACAACAGAATAATATTTGGCTTTCAAATTTTCCATGGTTTTTCATCAGATTTCTCATTGCATCTTACATGATTATCTAAATTCCTACATGATTATCTAAACAAGCACTGAGAATGTTGAGCAAGTGAAGGTTGTGCAAACGCTCAGCAGAAACCTCCTAGTGCAAACCTGACATCCAGATTACCTGTGCTTTTGTGGAAAGTACAGGGAAAGTACAGATTCTTTCCAGAGACACACGCAACTGGGGTTTTCCAACCATTCTCAGGGGTGCAGGTGACAGGAATTTCTTCCCCTTGCACAGCTCCATGCACACAGCACTGCTGCTCTGACACACTCAGCTCTTTCAAATATCCCATCTGCAGAGAAGCAGATACTTCTCCATCCGGTTTTCTATCCCACAATCAAAGTGGATGGATTACCATGGAAGTGGTGAATATGAATATTTACTCCCAGAACACTGGAAGTTTTGTCCCTATTAATATGTGTTATCTGAGTGCCTTAGGCACTGGCTTCACACAACAGAGCAGACATGAAAGCCATTGCTCCCAGCCAAGTGCTGTCTGCTATTATCTGCAGCACAGAGTGGATTCTGCTGTTGTGGATGTGAATTCCACCCTCTCCAGCCCTGAGACACACGATTACACTGCACTGAGACTTCTCCTGAGAGGAATAAATACAGTCATTTCAATTGGCATTCCCTCCCACGCTCTGCATTTTGGGACACAGCATTAATAGATGTGAACACTGACAGCATGCAGCTTGCAGAAAGTGGAATGGCCAAAGCACCACATCCATTGGCCAGGAAAAGAGCTAACAGGAGAATATTACAGGGGTGAGACAACCAACTGTGTAATGTACAGATTAATGGCATGTAATCACTCAACAAAAAATGTGCAGTATTTGAATAGTAATTAATACTCAATCTGAGTTCCAATCTTTCTCTAATACACAGAAGATCAGATACAAATAATATGTTTTCTTAACATGAGTATTTTAATTAAACTTCCAATTAATATCTACGATGTCTGAGGCTGCTAAATAATATCCAGGCTTTTCTGATTGGAGTTTTGAGGCACAAAGCACATCAGTGATTTTTGTGACAGTAACTAACCAGCACAGGCAGGTTTAGAACAGCTTTCACAGAAACCTGAGACTGACAGGTCCAAACCACCTGCTCTGACATCCATTAAATCAGTCCTAACATTCTTTGGAAAGGGCAGGAGAAGGGGTGGAAGAAAGTAAAAAAGGCAGATACCAGAGCAGGGCAAAGAACAAGTACCACTCCCAAAATGACAGGGAGATGATTATATGATGCTCAAATTGTTTTCTTTGCTGCAGACAAGACCCAAAGAGAGGTCACAGACAATCTGAGCAGAAAATAAATAAATAAATAAATAAATAAATAAATAAAATAAAATAAAATTCCTGTGCTGTATTGGGTCAGCTCTTCCTGACACTGGTGTGTGAATTGGACACAGGAGCAAGACACCAGAGCTCTTTCCACACTCACCCGTTTCTGGCTGGGTCTGTGCTTTGATGCTTCAGAGAGAATAAAAAGCAAGAAGGCTCCTTGTCCTTACTGAACCAATGCAATGGGAAAACACTTTTGATTTTAAGAGAGGTGGAGGGAAATATCCTTCGTGTATACTTGGGAAATGTCTTCATGCAGAGCAGCAAATTTTGCTGGGGCATGGAGAGCAATGCCTTGTCCCCCAGAGGCAATGGAAAGACTGGAAAGAGGGAGCAGATCCAGGGATTTTAGGGCCAGAGCAGTCTGGCTCAGGCAGGGGATCCAACCTGTGAGGCCAGGACAGCAATTGTCACCTCCCGGGCAGGGCAGGGCACTCCTCAGGGTCTGTGAGACCAAAGCCAGCGTGGGGCTGAACTCTCTGAAGAACAAGGCTTTCCCACCTCTTCACCTGGAATCCTGATACAGTGCAAGCATTCTTTGATTTAGAAAAACATAACATAACCAAAGATGTCCTTTCTTTGCCCAAGGGGTTGAAGAACAGTATTAAACTGTACAGGGGGGAAAAAGATAACCTTGAAAAACATTATTCCTGCTACACAGATGTGGAAGGAATCTGATCTGTTCAGTGGGGTTTTACACAGAGCAACAGAATGGAGCTTTCATCACCTAATAACTGATCAATAAAAGCTTAGTTCATGAACATTCATGTGTTTAACTATTCCTTACAAAATTCAAACATGGTTTGTAGCTTTTTATACAGTTTTCCTCCTTCCAGAAAATTTTTATTTACAAATTTTGAGTTTTCATCTTAAAACGAACTCAAGCAATTTCCTTTTTTCATTTTGAATTTCTCCCATACATTAAAAATGCTCATATCTAATCACCTCCTACACCTTTACTGATATCCAGCCATTGTCTTAATTGCACAACACTTCAGGGGCTCTCCAGCACCATGCTCTTTGTTGCACTGTTACCATTTCATTGCACTGCAGAAATATCCACCGCAAACGTAATTTCTGAAAAGGAGAAAGTTGAAACGAATACAATGCAATAATTAACTTCATTTGTGTAAGTGGCTGAATTCAGGGAGCAATGTCTCTCAAAAATATTAGAAAAAACTCTGATCTACAGACATTATAAATGTTCATTGGAAATTTTGCTGAGCAGTGTAAGGCAGCAATTTAATTTTCTAAGCGAAATGAAAAACTAACAATTAAAAATCCTCATTAGGAAATTTCTGTTTGAAGAACATGGCAATGACATCACCATGAGATGCACTACTCAGGGATCAGTGAAACAGTAGGTGAACAGCTCAGTTTATTTTGAATATATATAAAATCTTGGGTTTATTTCATTAATTTTCATAGATTTTATCAGTTAATATTTTATAGATTTTATAGATTATATATATATTATATAAACTATATATAGTATATATATATTTATATATATATTATATATATATATATATATATATATTTAGTAGTTAATCAGTACTTTCTGAGGCAACATGTTGACTGGAAGACTTCAGCAATCCCTCTGAATTCAAAACCTGGAACCATCATTTCCACAATCTGGAGCTTCTTTTAAACCTTATTCAAATTTATTGCAGGAAAGGTGGAAATCAGGATCACAATACAGGAATCATTTCTTCCTTTTCTCATCTCCCCATTTGTAATAGAGCATTTAAATGCTTTAGTGCCAGGTCTTGCTAATTAAATGAGATGGACAAGATGAATTCTCAGGTTCTTTCCCAAGGTATTTCAATGTAAAACTCTTGCCTACTCGAACCTGACATTTTCACCAGGCAAAAGGAAAATACTTTAATTTCCCTTTCATCACCTGGGAATAGAATCACAGAAGTCCTGTGTGCCACCAGGAATTCAACACAGCACTGAACCCAAACTCATTCCTCTGCACGTCAGCCCAGCACCTTCACCCAACAAAATCATTTTATTTCACACTAATGGAGTATTTTTTGCTTAGTTTCATAGCATCTGGCAGAGAAATTGTAACTACTATGAAAGAAATATAACTTTTTTTTTTTTTTGGTCAAATTTGTGGAAATTGTTTCTAATTTAGCTTTCCTTCAAGTAGGCTCTGTGTATACCCCACAACCAATTTAGCAAAACCTTGTCCAAGTAGAGCAATATATGGCCCTAAAAGTATGAGAAATTTCACAATACAAACTCTTTCTAAAGGTACTTCAGCAAATCTGCTTGGAAATATGAATTACTTTCATTAAAAGTAATTCACCACACTTATATTTCATTATCAAGAGGCAACACATCATCTGTAGGACGGCAAACACACCCTAATCCCAGCTGGATCATCCTTCCCTGTTTTTCTGGAAGTGCAAAAGGGAAATTGCAGTGATGACATCAGGCCCTAACCCTTTTCCAACCACAGCATTACAGAAGTTTAAGCAGATAAAGAGAATAAACAAAAGCTGGCAGGAAGCTGAAGGAATTTGGTAACAATAAACAGCCAGAAAGAGGGAAACCTACTTGGGTCTGTGAAGTCATTATAATAATTTGTTTAGAAAGCAGTGAAGGAAAAAAAAAAATCCCCAGTAAATACTTTGGAAAGTGCTGGATCAATTTGCAAGTGCTGAGAGCACACCCAGCCTCAGAGACTCAGGGACATTGGTATTAAGCAAGAGACACACAATTAAACTGCATCTCAAGCTAAAACCCTCAGGGCTCCACATTTCATTCCAGTCAACCACTGCTGCTTTTTGGCACTATTTTCTTTGCAAATATGAGTAATGCAGGCCCTTTAGTCACTATTAAGCAGTAATCTGGGGAAATCAACCACTTCCAATAATCTTATACTCCAATTTAGGGCACTCTGAAACCACATAATGAATAATGCTGTCGCCAGTTCTCTCCTGTAATGACACATGGCATATGCCTGCTATTCCTCTTTTCAAATCAAATCCAACTGTGTTGCTTTTTTTCAGAAAATCTTGTTTATTGTGCGTATTTGAGTTCCTTTCTTCACTCACTTGATGAAGAAGTAAATTTCTCCTTCATAAGCATGATATTCATTGTTAACCCAGCATTCAGAAGGCTCTTCTTTGCAACCAAAAACAAATTATTTTTTTCAAGTGAGTAACACCATGTTATGTTACAAGTTACTTCTGCCTAATAAAAAATCTATCTTCACTGCGCATTAGAAAGCTGATTATGAGACCTTCCAATGCTCTTGTCTCTCCCGGATGGATTTTACCTTTTACTTCCACTGAAGAATTTGCAAGAATGATTTCCCTATTGGCAAATGCAGTAAAGGTTTCACATCTAAGCGTGTTGAATGCCATAATAAAATCAAGCCACTTATCCAATTTTGTGTCTTGTGACTGTTTTTGGGTTTGTTTTTTTGTTTTTTTGTTTTTTTTTTTTCATAACCTCTGGAAAATTCTGGTCCATAACATACATTGGAGCAATGTCCTAAGGAGTACTGTAAATTCCAATCTATGTTAATTATGAAAGAAAACAACAACCTGCAACAAAAAAAAAGTCCTTGAAAGACGTGCAAAAATTTTAAGCAGAAAAGTCTGAGATGAAGTTAGAAACTTTTTGATACTTCTGCTTTTATAACTTGAAAACTCAACCTTTACCTTCCTTTTAGAAGATGGATTGAAAATATACTTTACCAAAACATTGCTTTTCTGATTCTCAAGCAATCTAAGGCAATGTGAAATATACTGCCCTTTATCAGAAATATCCCCAAATTATTCTGCTACTTGTGCAGAAGCAGCATTTCTAGGTTATAGATAACTCTGTGGATAATTCCTTATTCTTCCCAGGCAAACACAATCAATTGCATTCCTGAAATTTAATTTAAAAGTCATTTATCTTACATGAATATTCCAAATTCACAAGATTTCACATCAAGCTGTTCCTGTAGCACAGTAAATCTCCAAAAGAAATTGTTCTTCAAGTAGAAATGGCCCTGTGCAAAGTAAGTGGCCAGGTGTGTGGTGCAGGATTTGTCCTTGCAGTATTTGTTTGTGTGCCAGCAGGGAGAGCTGTGTGAAGCCTGCTGGAAGTACAATTCACAAGTGGATTTTAAAGAAACTATTCGAGAAAAACCTGCATGAAAAGGCAGCCTTGGAGGTGACTTTTTCAAGCAGTTTCCATCACCTCTCAGGCACCCTGGCTCATTAAAGCTTTCACAGGAGTAAGTGGTGATTTTCCTGTGGTCAGATGATCTTTTCCAGGGAGGGACTGCACGACATTTATGTGCTGTGCTGCTGATTTATTTCTTCTGTCTCGTACTTTATGACTATTCAAGAGTTTTATTTACTGTAGGAGAAAATGGATTGTGAGGATAGCTGAAGCTGACACCAGTGAAATGAAATATAAGGTTGATTCCTTGGTGATCTCACATTCCCAGACACTTTTAGTCAGGCTATGTTTACCCAAGGAGGGAACCAGAGAATCAGAGATCATCTCATTTCTCTTCCACAGTGAAAAAAAAACCCAAATAACAAAACAATACAAAACAAAACAAAACAAACAAACAAACAAACAAACCAAACAAAAAAAACCCACACACACAAAAAACCAAACCAAAACAAAAAACCCAAAACAAAACGAACTTCAACAAATCCAACAAAACACCATTCCAGAATAATATTGCTATAACACCTACTATAATGAGTGACTGAATTAGCCCAAAACCTGTTGTCTGATTATTTTCTTCAGAACACCTAGTTAGTGGTAGATAAAATAGATCATAGGGAACAGGAAAACTTGAAACTATTATACTTCACCCATAAGAGGATAATTAAGTAATAGGCCACAAGAGGAAGCTGAAATATGCCTATATTAAAATTTTGGTGATGTAAAAGACATGAAGGGATAGGTGGAGGTGGTTACCACACCTTACAGAGTTGGATTTTTCTCAGAATACCATTTCTCATTCACAAATTAAGGGTATGGAATATTTTCAGTATTTGAAAATATAATATCCACATTATTTGTTTGCCCTAACTTCCAATCTTTGATTTAGACAGATGCTTTATGAGAAATATCAAAAAATCACACCACAAATCAAATCAGAACTTGTTTTGCCACAGCTGCTTACACCATGACCAGTTTGGGCTGGATTTCTGTATGTGACAGCATGCACACCATGCACAGCATGCACACCACCAGTGCTTTCTGTGCACAGAAAAGGGGCAGTCTCATCTCTTCAACCAACTCCAGTCTGTGGTTCGGATGTGCACAAACCCATGGGAGAAAAGAACAGCAGAAATCTGAAACCCACCTGCCTCCTGTTTCAGTGGAATGCAACATTCTGAGACGAAACACTCAGGTAGGATCAAAATTTCAAGGATTATTCTAAATACAGGTACAAATTCAACAGAGAATATTGAAAACCAGATGTTAAAAGTAGGCTATGTTCTAATATTCCATATTTTCAGGAGAGAAAAGGAGCGCTGTTTGCACAATCATTCCTATGATGGTGCCACAGTTTGATGTTTGTTAAAGCCACATGAGCAGAACAGGATCAGGAAAAGGAAAGCTGAGAGGCAGAGCAGAGAATTCCAGCAGGGAGGATCTCAGCACACACGGTGTAGAATAAAACCCACCAAAAATGCTTCTACATGCCCACAACGTTCTACAGTCCTCGTCTCCTAGGTTGAAAACTGAGTTTTTAGGATCTACCCAGAAGGATTTTGACTTGTCTTGGGGCTTTAAAGCCAGAGTTTGTTTCATTTGCTACTAGTTTCTATCTTGATACCTTGATTATCCGTGTTTCCTGAGTGCTACATTTTCATCCTGCAAGGAAAAGAAAAACAAAACAACAAAACACTTCTGTAGAGATCTGAGCTGGTGCCTCTAAAGTACATCATTTAATGCAGCTAGGTTTAACTAAATGCATTTTTCTTATGATTTTATTCTCTGAAAAAGGAGATTCTTTAAATAATGTTCTTCATTGATACCCAAACACCGTGTAAGTAGGTGGCTGAATGCTCAAAATGTGCTCTGCTCATCTTGAGGCACATTATTTGTATTTACCACCAAAAAAACAAGACAACAGCTTAAAAACGCAGGCAAACAGCATCAATAAACATGATGTTCCCACAGCTATTGTAGCAATGTTAACATAGCAAAAGCCTGTCTATAGAGTGAAAATAAATGCCATAACAAAAGGTTTCCAGATGAAATTTTTGGGGTGTGAACATGTTGGACAAGCAGTGGGTCAGGCCGTGTTCTCACATGAGCTCAGTTCCTAAGGAAATTAGGAAAAAAATGCAAGTAGTAAATTTTGAAATATGACCATTGGGTTCTGATTATTTCTAAAACTCTTCCCTATAATTTCTTCAAATTCTGACATGAATCTCAAAGATGAAAAGGCATTCTGACTCCACAAATCATTTCTGGTCCTGAATGGAAGTACAGAGATATCTGAGTATGGCACAGGATATTCCAGGTTAGGAAAGGGCAGTTTCAGCTCTCTCTGCCCTAATTTTGTTTTGATATACTGAGGTGATCAGTAATCACTATAGAGAAGTACAAGGAAAAAGCTCAGAAGTAACTGTAGCTTCAGAATCAGCTTAAAAGTCTGATTGCAGTTTGTGAAAACTACAGAAATCCTGGTACAATTTTACACTTGGAATTAATTAATCAAAGTGAATAGTACAGTAGAGGTAGTTCTCCTGCCCAGTTTAAAAGTGGTCCCCACACTCAGACAATATTTCTCAATCCACAGAAAATTGATTCTGAAATTACATATACCTAGGGTTTTCTTCTTGCCTCATTATGCTGCTTTCCAAGATGTAATTACATTACAGCATCCAAAGCAGTTCTGTCTTGCACAGGTATTTCCATTTTTATTAACCAAAGTAACAATGGGTATATATCATTTACAATTAGTCCCTCTAAGTGTTTATAACTAAACACCTCAGAAATTTTGGAAATTAAACCAGTAACAAAAAAACCCTATTATTTACTGACATGTCTTAATAGGATTAGAGCCCTCTGTGTTTTATCTTCTGAAATTATTTCACTCCAGTCTCTTCAGCTGGTGTGAAATTCTTGACTAAGATGCATCGCCCTATTGTCACTCTGAGCAGTGGCTCTTCACCTCATGATTAATGTCAGCTGCATTCATTGGGTAATTTTAAAAAAGGCAGAGACTTTGCAAGCAAATTAATACCCTTCAGAAATCTCAGCAAAATCACACGAGTACAAACTTTACAGGAATAAAGTTATACTGTGAGTAAAGTGGCATCAAAGGTAGGAGATGTTTATCAAATGTCTTCACAGTCAATCTGATATTCCAGCAGTATTAATGTTCTACAGATTGCACTATTTAAACGTGACTCCCAACAAACACCTGACGTTTATTTTCTCTGCTGGTATGAAAATGGTAATTATTCCACTATAATTGCTTTTCAAACAATTCCTAAAATACTGGTTGCAACTCCCCTAACCAGGCCACATCCATTCCCTTCCCAAGGGACAGGCAGATCTGGATGTACAGCACACACAACCAGCAAACTGTAAAATTAGCAATGAAATGAAGGAACCCCACAAGACAAATTCTTAGCAGAATTAAGCGCTTTACAATAAAACTTCCTAAATTGTTTCTATTGCTGCACTACTTTTGGATTGCTTATTTCACGAAGTCCCAAATGACAGAAAAATCCACACCCAAATTAAATCTCTGCCGGGGTCACAATCTCAGTTATACCTGCTGCAATCCAGTAAGGTTTCATAATCCTCACTAAGAAAAGAACTGATCAAGGACACCACTTTTTAAAGTTCTAAGTGTACTTAGGCACCTTTTGCTTATGCACATGCAGCCTGCTCAGGAAACCACGTCAGCAAATTCTGTGCCTCTATTTTTTAATATCTCTATTTATGATCATAAATGCCATCAGCAAAACTGGGAATTGAAATTACATAGTGAAGGGGGAAATAGTCCCTGTTCTATATTTGAAAGATTAAAATTGAATTGCAAAAAAAGTGGCTTAATATTCATAGGTGTTTATGTTACTACAAGAAAAACACCCAGTTTATAAAATCTATCCCAAGAGCCACATGCAATTTGTATAGATTTTACTTTCACAAAATTGCCACCTCTTTATGATGATTTATAAGTAGATGAGGTAAGTATTTTAATGTATATATATATATCTGTAAACATCTATCCAGACTATTGGCTATAAGGAGGACCACAAAGCTCCGTTTTATGATTTACAGTGATAAAAGACCCAGAAAATATCATTTTTTCAGTTATTCCTTATTCACCACATTTTCACATATTATTAGAGCTCTCCTAGAATGAGCATTGTATGCATCCTGATATAAATATGCTTTAAAACAAGCCAAGGTAGCAATGCAGCTCACACACACACACTCATGGACTTATAAAAGTACTCTAAGAAGTTTTCAGACTGTATAAACCCCAAATATTCCAACACCAATAAAGTTTTAAAGGTCTGGTCACCAAGAGCTGGGCTGAGGTATTTGTATGTGAAATGCAAACCATTTTACCTGTCTGAGTAGATTCAAGCTCTTGAAAAACACTATTCCATGCCCCACATTTTGAAGTGACAGAGTAGGAAAAAATCTATCAAAACTTCCTTTTAGGATGCATTGATTATTTAAAATGGAAAATATTTCCTCAAATTCTCCAAGTCAAGCACATCCAAATTACAGAATCTCCTCATTACCCTTTTAAAAATACACGAGGTGTTATTTTTTCTCCAATCACTGAGGGCTTTGACTGCCACAACTTTTCAAATATCATAGACTGTCCCAACAATGACATCTGCCAATTCCCTCAGGGACCTGGGACACATTTGCTCATTTCCCATGGGCTTGTGTAGGTTCAGGTTCCTCAGGTGGTCTCAAACCCAACCTCCTCCTAAACGGGAGGGAATTGTTTTGCCCAGTCCCTGCTTTGAGGCTCAGAGACTCGAGAGATGTGGGAAGAGGGATTGTGAGTAAAAACTCCCCAGGCTGGCTGCCACTCCATTTCCTGTCTTATTTATTTGGGAGTGGGTATATTTTCTTAATTCCTTTTCTAACCAATGTCCCAGTAGAAGCTCTTCATTTAGTTCTTCAAATTCCTTGACTAATTCAAACTCCAAATGTGCTTTACCTTTCCTGAGCCCTTGCTAGCAACACCGCTATGCTCTTCCCAGGACTGATTGCTTTTTGTGCTTCAGTTCCACCAGAAGGTCCTAACTCAGATTATTCTGCTGCCTCACCTGCCTGATTTCTCACACATGGGAATCAAGAGTTCTCATTCTGTAAGAAAAATGTCTTTAAAAAGCCATCAGCTCTTTTCTATTATCTGCCCTTACTCTTGAGGACAGTTTCCTGGGTGGGGCCCATCCCCTGGGGTTTGAGATTAAAATAAAAACCCAAACCCAAGCCTGTGCAGTCAATAATCCAGACACAGCCAACCAGTGTCATCTTTAAGAGTTCTGCTGAGCCACAGCTAAAGCCAAGGGGCTTTGGTTCATTACTTCCCAAAATAACAGCTCATGCCATATCCCCTTCCATAAATTGAAGATGATTGGTGCATTTGCCCAGGTCTGGAAACATTTATGCTCACATTAAAGCACAGAGAGAGCCACCCTGAAGGAAAAATGTGACTGAATCTCTAACTTAAGGCTTAGCCAACGCCTGCTCTGCACATCAGCTGCATTCACTGTGTTCCCTGGTCGTGCACCTTTCATTCCACTGAGCTGCCTGAATTCTCACCATGTACAGCATCCCTTGGTTAGATCTTTGCTTCTACCCATGGATGGAGGAATCAGTTAGAAATTAAGAGGATCAGCAACTGAACACTCCACTAGGAATCATTATTATTTATTATTGTAATCCTGCACCCATGGCTACCACCTAAATGACCTTGTAAATGACACATCCTTCAAATACAAACCTAAAGATTTTCCTGAAGGTTGATAAACAAAAAGCAGTCCTGAAAATGGTAAACACATGACATTTATAGCTGAGCCATCAAACTAAAATATACCTCTACAATATGGCTTGCCTTTGTTACCAAAGTAAAAATACATTTATAAATAGAACGGATAATTCCACAGCAATCATCTTGATAGTAAGAAAAAAGAAAACAACAAAATTTATCATGGTATACAGTTTAACTTGTACCAGCCCAGCAGAGAACTTTATTACATGTGAACACATGGGACTCTAATCCTACAGAGATTTATGCATTGCTTAAATCTACTCAGTTTCATATCATTAATACCATTGAAATAGAGGTGTTGAGTTTACAAAGCAGCAGGCTCAGACCAGCAGAACTACTTAGATTAAAAATGGTCTGACAGGAACATTATTTTTAATTTAGATTGAAATAATTGACTTAAGTGGAGGCTTTTTGTTTCCATTACTTGGCAAATCCAATTCTGCTTGATTAAAAAAAAAAAAAAAAATAGGGACTGAGTGAGAAGATTCACTCTGATGTTTCCCAGATTTCATAATAAATCGCCATCCCTTGGCAATCATTTACCTGAGTCAACTTAGTATTCCCTAAGTCAGATGAGCTTTCTTGCCTTTCATAACATAAAATTAAAACAGTAGAAAATATTGATTAATGACAAGAATATATATGGCTAGCTCCATCATTTAATAAAGAAAAAAAAATCCATACCATTAAAAAATGGATCTGGTTCAGTGTGTATAAATGTAAAACGTGTATGCTTTACTACTCTCTGAGGAATTTCTGATTAACCCTCTAGTTCATATCACACTCAGAATTTTTGATTGAAGCTCTAGCATGATTTCTGTTAAACAGAAATATCATTATTCAAGAAGACAAAAAGTCATAAAGCATAATGCAATCCTGCACTGTCACCACAGGCAATAACCAATAGTGTGAATTCAGGCAAACGACTTCTGCTTAAATAGAATTTCCTTACAGTGAAATACATCACAAAAAAAAAGAGAAATCTGCTCATAAAACATCTGATAATTCAGGAGTCGGAAGGACTGGCCATATTTGCCAAGTTATAATGACACAAACCACTGTGCTTCAGTGGCTTAGCCCTAGAAAAATGATAATATTGCTCTAATGCTCACAAGTCTGACATGAGAAGAGGCTGAATTACACTCTCTGCATGATGTACAGTGATATTTCACACAGGAACAGAATTCATGAGGTGAAAAAAGCAGCACAAACGAGAGGCAACAAAATATAAACACTGCTGTGCACAATCATTTCAATTAGCAGGCAAGCTACAGGCAAGTTTTGCTCTTCAGTCTATAAATATGATTTTACCCTAAAACCAATTCAGAGACGGATTTATTGATTAAGGAGAACAATTGATCCAGTGTTTGGTAATTCTACTCCACTATTACCAGCTGAATAAACACTGGTAACAAACATTGCTACATGACCAGCAGACCTCTGAAAACAAAAGCATTCTGAAGACTGTGTTATATTTTAGTTTACAGGTAAAGAATAATTACAGTAATTAAATAATTACAGTGACTCAGAAAATAGGAAAGGAAATGAAAATAAGCCAAATAATTCTGGGATATTCATTGACTCACTGCTAGAAATCTTAAGTGTAATAAATATTAACATCTATGCAGTTATGTAAGCAATATACAATATTATTTTCAATCTATTCCAAAATCATTAGTCACATAGAGCCAGGCCATAAAATTTGATCGAGAAGAGCCTTTATCCCACTCAAAGTCCAGATGACTCTGGGAAACATCAATAAATATAACTCCTATTGTAGCATGGAAAGCAATTCCACTAACCCTCACCTTGTTTGCTTGGAAAGTACTTGTGAGAACCAATAAAATCTTTCTTTGATTACAGGGGCAATCAATACTTTGTTTCGAACACAGGCAAACACTTTAAATCCTAAGATTTAGAATACATCTCCCTAGAGTATCTGGTTGACAAATACCCTTTTTTTTTTTTTTTTTTTTTTTTTTTTTTTTTTTTTTTTTTTTTTTTTTCCCCTGGCCCTTTTCTTAAGTGCTGTCCCAATAGCAGAAAATCAGTCACAGAATCAGAGGACAGCCTGAGCTGGAAGGAACCCACACAGATCATTTTGAGTCCAGCTCCTGCTCTACACAAGACACCCCCCAAAATCCAGCCATGTGTCTGAGAAAGATGTTTCTTCATAAAGGATACCTGAAGTATTCCCAAGACCATTCCCAAAACAGATACCACAGCTCTTATAAGGAGTCTAAAAATTTCCCTGACCCAGACTATTTGCCAATATCTCCACAAAAAGTGCTTTGCTGCCTTACAGTTGCCTCCTCATTAAATATCCCCTCATGGGAACCCAGACCAGTATCTTCATTCAAGCTGAGATCAGTTTTTTGCATCCTTTTCAGACTGTCTTGAATTTCTGCCAACACAGCAATATTTAGCCAGCTAATTTAATATTACTGATTAATGAAAAAAGCCTGTAGCTCCCAACTCTTTTCATGTGTCTAGTGTTAACGCTTGACAGGAACCCCAGCAGCAGTACAGCTGGTATAAAAATGTAATATATACAGGCAGATCTTTCCAGGTATTCTCAGGAGGAATTGCTCTGTTGGATCAGCTATTTAAATAGTTGTTTTTTTTTTTTTCTCAGATTATAACCACACCCAGTTTGGTTCTTCTCCAGTTTAAGAGAGATGCAGAACTGAAGAAGGTCCTGCTGATGCCATGGTGACAAAGGGACTAAAGCACAGAGGGACAGGGTACAGACATCCACAGTCTGGCAGAGAAAAGTAAAGAAAACCTGACAGAAGCCTACAATTACTTGTAAAGTAGTTGCAAAATGTCAAAGCCAAACTCTTCTCAGCCGTGTTAATACAACAAATCAAAGCAGTTGGGTAGGTTGGGTCTGCAGACTATGGAAAAGCTCTGTACCAGGTGGGTAACGTGCCATAGATTTTATATTGATTCCATTTTCAGAGCTTTTCAAGACTTTTCTAGACAAATCCACAACTGACCTGATTTACCACTGGCATTAGAGCCCCGTCAAGCAAAGGTTAGATTTGATCACCTCCTGAGGTTGCACTGAGTCAATTATTTAATGGCTGTGGGATAACCTGTAGGAACAAGACTGATCCAGGCACCCCCCATCCCATTCTGAAACCGAGACAGACCTGCTGTAGATTCCTCTTTGAAAAAGGCTCAGCTTTTAAGGATGGGGAAGCCATTTGAATAGATACTTACTGTATTAAGAACAAGAGGAGTGTTTTAAACGACTGCAAGTGAGTACAGATTGAATTATACTCCCTCAAGTACAACTGGGAATACAATCTAATCTCATTAGGTCAATAACATATTGTGCTAGTAAATCTAGTTTATTTTTTACTCTACTCTTACCATTCTCCATTGATTATTTTCATCATTTTATCCATATAAATATGCTAGGTCACCCAGAAAGCCTGATTACCATAGTTAAAATTATCTAGGAAAAAACAAAGTATTTATGGTTGCAGAAACAAAACCCCATTAATTTTCACAGAAACTTTCAATAGTCTGTCCTGTAAATGCTTGTCAAGAAAATTACCGAAATACATCAGATGCATTAATTCGTAACTCTGAGTGAAACATATCTGGAGGATTGTTTTTATTCCCTTTGAGTTTGAAGGAGAGCATTCTGAGCTGCTTGGCTTTGGTTTCACAATAACTTAGGGATATCACTCCAGCAGGGATTGTGCTGCCCCTGGTCACCCAAAGAAGGCACTGAGATCAGCATAGGAGAGATTCCTGCACTTCACTTGCTCATTGAAGGTGCCTTCCCTGAAGGAGGAAGGGAAATTAAAGACTTACAGCGAGTCATGTGGCCTGAGAGGTGCTGGCATTCATTCCCTTCGTCAAATTCAACTACGGTAAAAAAGCTCCTGGTGATCACGGCAAAATCAGGTTTTTTTATTCTGGTAAATCATTGCTTTTTGCATGCAGCCAGAAAGACTTTGCCACCATGTTTCTGTATTATCATCCTGTTAAACCTCTGGAAAAGGGCAGGCACCAGAGCCCTCAGAGCCGTGAGGAAACCAAGAGGTGCCAGCTCCTCAAAACTCAGAAGAACGACTGATGGAATGGTGCCAGCTTGGTTATACACAGCCCAGCCAACCCTGTGTCTCCTTTCATCTTTTTTTCTGTTTTCTCCAGGGCAGAGGGTAATCTGAGGAATTCAAAAGTCTAATATAATCATCAGTGAAGTCCAGGAACAGAAGCATCTCACCTGTTACAAATGGTCTTTGTGGCATTATCACTATCAGAGCAGAATCTGGATTCGTTTTTTTTCTCCAGGACTGATAAACAGCAAAACATTCCATTTATTCTTAAATTGGATTAAGTCAGATATCTGGTTTCTGATCTTTTATACATCTTTCATAGCTACCAAATTCTTATTACACATTTGTCCACTAGTTTTGATTTATAAACAAAATAAAAGTATTTCAGACTGAAATTGATGACGAAATTGATGATGAAATTGATGAAAATGATGATAAGAGAAAGTAATTTCAAACAACAACCCAGGCAAAATTCAGCAAAGTTAAGATGCATTTAAAATAGGTATTTTTTAAAAATCAAATTACAAGTTTATACATTACCTGTTTAAAATAATTAGCAACTGAAACAGTGACCATATGTGGTCATTAGGATAACGATATTAAATGGAAATGCAAATTTCCACACAAAGAAACCTGAAGATCTGGGAGGGAGCAATGAAATTAGGACTCATGGAACCAATTGAACTGCACCATTAAGACTTCAAACTGCAGAATATTTCAAATAAGAAACCAGCAATAATTCCAGCTTTGAAAGTTTTGGACCAGCATAAATCTATTAAGAGAAGTATTAACACAGGACTATAAGTGTTGTGTTTTAAAATCTGATTGTGGTGAGGTCTCTGCTCGTGTCTTTGCACCAATCAATCAATCAATCAATTGATCAGCCCCCTGCAGACGGCAGAACCCACCCCAGAGGTGCAGCAGCAATCCTGAAATCTGGGATTTACAAAGGAAATCAAGCAAGGAGTGTGCTCCATTCTTCCCTCCCCTCCTGGAGCACATTTACTGCTCCAGAGCCCCCTCCCTGCCCCTGCCCTGACTTATGGCATGGTGGAGTTTGGCTCCATGCTTCATTAGCTGGCCAACAGAGCAATCCGGGGCTGTTATTGAATCATACACCATCCTTACTATTCTCCCTTGCTCAGGTTTATTTCACTGGGTAATTTTTTTTTTTCCCAAACACCCTATTTTCAGGAGAGAGAAAAACGCTTTGCATCCTATTTTTAAAGTTATTCCCAGCAGCAATACCAATGTATTTTCACAGACTGTCTTCTCCCATCCACAAATTCTAATAATATGTCACAGAAACCAGTTTAAATGTTACACCAAATTTAATATATTAAATGAACAGGACTGCTAAGAACAGATAATTATTCCATTTCTGTCTATTTGAAATTTTCAGTTCACTTTTCTGTGTAGGCTTCCCTTCATGCTAAACAGTATTTTCTGGTTTATTCAGTAGTCTATCCCACCAAACATAACATTTCCCATCAGCAGCTGAATTGATCAGGAAGTGATCAGAGCTGGACAGCAGCACAGCACTGCCTTCCACAGTTATTGATTAACTTCCAATGAAGCCAACAGGAGCTTGCAGTCAGCATAATATTCATTTTGCCATATTGAATATAATTTGCTCTTTAACAGTTACTCAAAATTATTCATTTTAATATGCTTAGAATCAATTTTGGTATTCTTAGAAGTTACAAAGATATTGCAAGGAGTGAATGAGGAGACACGAAGGCAAGCATGTTTATGCATCATGTTGTGTATTTTTAAAATTGTCTCTAAGTTTTCACCCTCACCACCATGCATCATTCCACCAGCATTGCAACATTAATACCCACTGCTTCTCTCCAGTGGTTTCAATGAAAATCAAAAGAAAGTCTTTATCACTTACATACCATAATGCCAAGAAAGTATTCTTTATTATTATAATTTGAATTTGCAGAAACTCAGCTCTGAGAAGGGCATCTATGCTTCCTGAATTATTTTCATTTGATCCAGATGGGAAGGGAAATCAAAAAACAATAAAAACTTGGACCCCATCATTACGGGTATTTTTATACAGAAATATTTCTCTCAGAACTCTATTTCCGTTTTCATGAAAGTTTTTGTCAATGTGTCAAAACAATTTATTAATATATTCATTATAGAAAACATCATTCTTACTATACAAATCAGGATCTGAAACAAATCAGCTTGTCTGAAACTGTTCACACATTTTGAACCAAGTCTGCAAGACATGGCCCAGTTAAAATAAACACAGAACAACAATAAAACCAACAAAGTTATTCAATTTATCTTATGAAGATAGAAAGAATCCAAAAGATTGTAAAGACGCTACAGGAGCAAGTAAATCCTTAATAATTACAATAATACCAATAATTACAGCTTTTTATAAAGTTGTGGGGTTTTATCACAAATGATTCTCCTACAAGCGTTTCAAATAGTATTCTAATAGAGCAAATAAATGTGTATTTTCCTAATGTTTCCCAATTCTTGATGTAGCCCAGAGGACGAAGTTGGGCCAACACCTTGTCATGGACACACATGCATTAATAACCTGCCAGAGTTACTTGTTTGGGTTGTGCCCCACAGACGAGGAACCCTGCTGACTCTGTCCCTGAGCCAACCTGAACCTGTTTTATAAAACATTTTTTAAAAATTGTGCGTGCCTGATGTGTCAAACAACGGTTCCTGAAATAAATGAAGCAATAAATTGTGTCATGACAGTAGATTTGGCTGCAGCTATAACAACATGCTCCCAAGAAATGCTTGCACTTGATTTTTTAAACAAAGTCAACACCCTTAATTCTTAGGTTCTTTTAATTTGAGGCGTAGTAATAGAATTTTAATTAATAGGATTTTATGCATGAGGAATTAAATAAAAAAGGTGCTATATCCCTTTAAAAGTAAGAAATTAGTTTGTAATGATATCTTCTGAAATAGCAATATATTTTAAGTAATAACAAGTGCAAATACACAGATGGCAAACAGCAGGAGCTCCTAAATAACATAAACCAGAGTTTAAAACGCTTGTGAAACCCTTTGTTTAATATATGGTTTCATCAAGAACAGCTCGCACAGGAGTGACTGGAAACTGTGTGTGCCTTTCTCCTTTAACCCGCAGTATTTCCATGCACCAGCCGTCATCATGTGCAGAGACATTCAACAACTTCCACAGCCAAACATCCCGAGTTTCCTGCACAGGACTTTCACAGGGAATCCAGGTGCTCCAATTTCAGCGTTTAAATGACCCCCCTCCCAAGCTGTGGAGGAAGCACGAGGAACGTTTCTCCACCAGTGATATTCCCAATAACGAGGCACCGTGGCAGCAGCATCCCTCGGGTCAGCCAGGTCTGTTTGTGCAGAGCTCTGCCAACACCAGATTATCCCAAGGATCACTCCAGTGAGGAGTAATCCGCTGGATTATCCCAAGGATCAATCCAGTGGCGTTACCCACAGCAGCAGAATTCTATCTACAGGCTACGTCCAAGGCGTTGTTAGAGACAACTTTCCTGCTTCTCCCTCCTCCTTCCCTCTCATTAAGGCAGTAAATCCAGTGTGAGTTACCCAAATGCTCCTGAGCAATTAACTCGAGTCATCCTTCTACAGTCACCAGTTCTAATTTATCCTTAATGAGAAGAATGTTAGAGCCCACGTGCACCTCTGGGTAAATATAAGGCCTTGTAGCACGCTCATAATTGTGATGCTCCTGTAGAAGTTAACATACATTAATTGAAATAGGCCCGTGCAACAGACAGAAAACTGTTGCAATTGTATAAAGGCAGGTAATGTTTTCCTTCAAATCAACTCAGGAACTCCAATCCCATATTAATATAATTTTCTGAATTATGAATAAAAGATTTAGAATACTAAAAATTAAAATACATTGAGTTGTGCTTCCTAGATGGTGTCTCAGTTTCAATTTTTATTGGCCTTCTCTTTTAATCTATTTTTATGAGATTTTCTTTTCGTAATACAACTAGGGCAATGCATATATTTGAACTGTATTCCCATCTTGATATGTCTGTTACCTTACTTATGCAGAAATTACAAGATTTATCCCATAGGTTATGAGTAAAAACATATATTAGTTATAAACTGATCTCTTCTGAATCTCAAGCAATGATACTGTTGCCTTTACTAAAATTGGGGGTTTTGAAAGGTAGTTCTGCAGGGTTTGGGTTTTTATTTTACCTTAATGGATTAAAGCCATCTTAGGGCAACATGAGATCTAGTCAGCCTTCCTCCAAGGAACATTCTTGGTGCAAAAAGTGAAAATTAAAACTGAAGGCTAGAGTACAAGGTGTGAAATGCAAAACTCCCCTTGTGTTTTCTCATCATCCTCAACTTCCTTGTTAAAAATTTATCAAACCTACCAGTTATGAATATCAAGCACTACCAAAATGCATGAGATTAAAACATCAAGGTTCACAGCTTTAAGGAAGTGTCAGCCTGAGAAACTGGATTTCTTCTTCCTGAATATGATGTGAATTTTCCATTTTGCTACACTGGTTTTCAGGCGAGAGGAATACAAAACAGAAGTTCAAGGTCTCCAACCCCATACAACTACTCATGTCACAGAATAGCCCACAGAGGCTTCTAGAACAACAATCTAGGCTTCTTTTTTATTTATTTCCTGCCCTAATTGTGTAGGCTCTTAGCAGGCTGTAGCTGTTAGCTCTTCTCTCAGGCTGAAGGCTTTTGCCTTGAGCTTCTAATTGAAAGATATTTTTAATTTACATACACTATTGGTAGTCCCCTGCAAGGGAAGGAATGCCCTCAGTGATGGACAGAGACAATTCTGACTTAAAGCTCACAAGCAAGAGAATATTTCTAATGTGATTTAAAAAAAAATTAATATGTAGATACTGAGTGATAGATACACGTGTATATATACACATATGTATACACTGTGTACTTACCTATATATGTTTATATAGTTACACATGATTTGTTTTACTACAGAAACCGTTCTCAAAGGATTTAGGCATGACTTCAGTATTATGACACATCTAATTTTAATCTCAATTTCAACAATGACAAATTTAGCTTTCCTTGAAAGTATTTACATACTAAATAGTACATTCAGATTACAGGCTGGAGCTAAATATACCAAAACCATATTCCAAGTATATATAAAGATATTTACTTTTGCACTGAAATGATACATCTTTCAGTCATACATTATTAAAAGCAGAATTGCTTTGAAGATTAAGGAAGAGATTTGATTTTTTTGAGGTTTTTTTGAGGTGGCGGGTAAGAACTTATATCATGTGGCACAAAGTAGTCCCAAAAGCAGCACCTTCCCCCCCACCCCAAGATTGTACATATTTCAGTTTAATCACTGCTGTCAATCTATTAAAATTTCCACAGCACTTAGCATCATGTGAAATTTTAGTCTCTCCTTCAGCAAGAGGCAAGCTTCAAGTTGCCATTCATTTTTAAAACCTTAAACATAAGCATTTAAATTACCTTGTGATTCCTCCTCCTTTTCCTAAACAAGATCTATTTATTCTGCTAAAATATTATTTTAACCTCTCCACCAGTCTGAAGTGGGATGCACACTCATTCTGGGTTACTGATAATAAGCAAAGCAATAAACCACAACAAAAAAAAAGTCTTTAGGACGTGTCTTTAATCTAGATGAGCCTTGAGCTCAGTCTAAAATTCACACACAGATTTCTGTGACAAATGCCAGGCATGTTTAGGTTCCTGCTATTTCTGTGAGGGGCAGAGATGAGGTTTGTTTCTGAAGGATGAAAAATTACATTACTGAAGGCTTCTCTAGTGTTACACAATTACTATCAGCTCTCTGGCATTTTTACTTTGGATATTTCCAAACAGCCATGGGACTGTGCAGAGCCACTTGATGGGATGTTGCAAGGCAGCAGGTTTGCATTCCCCTAATTCCACAACCACATCTAATACCGCCTTCATTCATGTCTTTCATGATGCCACAATCATGTCTGGTAATGTCAGGAGCATGCAATTAACTAAATTACACCAAAAAAAAAAAAAAAATCCCAGTACTTTCAACAGAAAATTTGAGAGTTTTCCTTTGCCAAATAAGACAAAGAGTGTATCAGCTACCCACCTAATGAACAAAGGCTTCTACTCTTTGACAATGAAATAATGACTGAAATAAAGGTCCTTCAACATCTGTAAAGGCCTAGAAATACACATACAAATAACCAATTGTTCAGGCTGTTGGAACAAACCACACCTTCCCTACAAAGTGCAGCTCTTTACTCCTTCATGCCTGCTCTCCTCTCTGCTGAATATTAAAACAAGCCGTGAAATAAAGTTTCCACCCAGGCTGCTTCTGCTGTGGGAGGGTTTCATGCCATCAGTGAAGAGAATGCAGTTAGTAAAACTGTAAAGCAGGGGTGTGAAGCCTGGCCCCAGGATGATGGAAGCCTGTATCACTGAAGCCGTGTGCTCTCTCAGTTTTCCTGGGGTGTTCCTGGGGGTTTTACTGAGGCGCTCTGTCCACAGACACATTTCTGTTTAAACACTGCCCAGGTCACCTCTGTTACCCAGATCTCTTCTAGTAAACCTATCCAAAGCCACCTCAAACTCAAACACCACGTCCCTTGCAGCTGCAGAGGGGTTTGTAACTGCTCTAAGGCCTTCAGGGAAAGCAGGAGGATGCTCAGACTTTACTCAGCTGAGTAACAAAGGTGAGTCCGTGTGGATACAGCAATGCCTGCAGTGGCTGTGTGGTGCTCACAGAGTTGAGAACACAAGGGAAGGACAAATTCACACTGACAAATTCCAGTCATCATCACTCCTAAAGAAACTGTCCTGTCTTTGTGCAGGGTTACTGAGAGAGGAGACAGTTTTGTTCTCCACTTTAAAATACAAAGTTTTCCAAGTGAAGTTTGAAAAGAAAGAAACCGATTGTGAAATTTATTGTTTTACTTTTCTGCTTCTACATCTCAAACAAAAATAGAGACAATATTTCTTGGATTACATAAATGTATTTATAAGGCACACTACACCAAAGAATATTCTTGAAATTTACCTTTATCTTTTCAGATCCAGCAGTAAAAAACACATTTTGATTTTATAAGCAAGTTCCTCACCTATCTAGTTCTCCAGTGTTTGTCCCACCTGTATCTGTTTTATGAATGTCAGTGGACTTTAAAGATCTACTACATTCCCTTCAGTTCCTTTCCTCTCCTTCATTAAACACGTTCTTGGCACTTTTTAGGACCCATATTGCACTCCCATAAAGAGGATTTATGAATAAACATGTGAGATGAGCTCCTGCTTACCCAGACTAACCCTGAAATGCAGCAGCAGCTCCTATCTTCAGTTTCAGAGTGGGGTGAGAATTCCCTACGGAATATGTATTGTGTAATACTGGGCACAAACTTAACATTTCTTTTTGATTTGTAGTTGTGTTCTCTGAAAAGCAGAAATAAAAACACATAGCTTTGTGTTAGAACTTTCTGCAGTGCTGGAATTAACATCCATGTGCTCCTGTGCACTGTGAGCTGTGTCAACTGCTCAGCTGTTTACAAATTCCAAACAATCACAGCCATGTACATTTGTATTTAGGTAATTTATCAGCCACGCTGCTCTTCTACTTTATTCAAATCCCATTTCCGTGTCACTACACTAGGCTCTCACTGAGACTGGTTTTTTCCATCTGTAAAATCTGTAAAGTACAGATTAAGTAGTTTTTAATTACAAACTAATAAAAATCTAATGGTATAATTTATGTGGTAATCCAATTTGTCATTTGAACACTGTAGAAAGCAACAGTAGCTGCCAAGCAAGACATCCTAGAAAATTGTTGTAATACAAATTTGGATAAGTGAAACCTAATCATACTATTCCAAATTAGGGATTTCTAAGGGATACAGAGCAAATGACAAGAGCTCGGTAAACACAACTCTTTGAAAGTCAGTTCCAGACAATTTTGGTTAAAATATCATAAGTCATATAAATTTCCTCTACTATTTTAACGAGTATCTTCCTCACAGATTTCAAATCCCTCTCAGGCTCTACATTCCAGGTTGTGGAGTACCTGGAGCAAGAGGCAAAACTGACAGCAGTGAGAGACCCCTCCCAGGATGAAAAAACCAACCAGGTGAGACATCTTAAACTGGTGCAGGGCTCATTTCTTCAGCATATAAAACATTTTCTACGGCCTCAGGTTTTTGATTCAGCATTAAATTGTAAATGATGTGCAACAATAAAAATTACGTAACTGCTGTTTTGCGTGGGCTAGAGGTGTGTTTGGGCATAAAATGGGACTGAGATGAGATGTGTGCAGAGTTGTGAAGGCAAAAGCATGAAAAGCAGCACCTCTAAGTGCAAAGCAAGAGTCTGAGAAAGCCTTTTCATGAATCCACAGAGTTGTTAAAAATTCATTTTGGCGAATACCAGGAAGTTCTGCATTCTACAGCTGAAAGCTGGAACTGTTTTTCCAGCTGTGGCTCATCAGCACCAAAAGCACTGTCCATAACACAGCATTCTGACACCACCTCCTAAACTCAGAATATTTTAATTTTCCAAGACTGCTAGCTAATCTCTTCGAAAAATGAATGTACTCTTTCTTTTACTAAATGGTTAGCCTTTATTAAAAAATACTATTTTGAGTTATTGGTCTTTGTTTTGTTAATCTTGAAGTGTTCTGGTGTTATTTCCTAGATGTTGCATAACTACTCTGAAGTTTTAAAAAGTAGGGAATATGACACTGGAAAGAATTTCAACATGGTCTCGGTAAAAAAAACATCTTCAAATGTGTTAAAGTGACTGAGAAGGAAAGAAAAATGAAACCATCTCTGAAACACCTGGACAGGTATTTATGTGACTGCTGTTTACAGACCTCCTTAACTCCAACACATCATGAATTGGCCTGGAGACTTCTATCCCAAGCATATTATATGGGTAAGTTTATTAAATATTGGGGAAATTGAAAATTCCAACACCTCAAAATACACCAAGGATCCAGCTACTGGAGAAGGAGCTATGTAGGTACTGCTCAGCTCACTTGGCAAAACAATGTGAGCTTCTCAGCCCCCATGGATATTTATTTGTCTTGGCTCTCTTTCACTGATTCAATTTTACATGAGAAGGACTGGATGTGAAATTACACTTTCAGATTGTTAAGACCCTCATTCACACACACTTCCAGGAAAAAAAACTTAACCCACAATTGCAAAGGTGTCACAGAAATAACCTAAATACAATTTAAAATTTTAAGCAAAACTTTTGGATCCAAAAGAATTCCACATAATATCTCTACTGTCACCATTAATCTGTACACTGTGTCAATCTGTATAAAACCAACTGTGAAAAATATCACATTATACCATTCTCAGCAGCTTCCTACATTCTTTACCTTTAGAAGTACACTGGAATGAAAGAGAGATTGAAAAAGATTTAGGTTTACCTAAATAAACCACAAAATATTTTACTTTCTTATCCCAAAACCATAACAAGCTAAAAACTTAAAAGAAAAATAATTGGATTTTATTTATTTTTTAAAATAAGCAGATTTTATTGATGTGTGTATTTGCACATGGAAATTAAGATACATGTTATATGCTCTTTATCTCCACTAACATACAGACATATTCCTCAAAAAAAACCAAACCAAGAAGAAAGCTTTTTTTTTTTAGGAGGTTTGATTACTCATTTCACTTTGCAATGGTGCAGGAATAAATTGATCAATGACATTGCTCAGTATCACAAAGTACTGGGTTGTACTTGCCTGATTCAGTGTTCAGTCAAGTAAGTAGAAATCAAAGAATGTTGTTAAGATGTTAATCAGACCTTTGCCCTTCACGTTCAATACCACAACTTTGTTCTGTAAATTCCTGGAAAATCTGAAGTTTTTGTTTTAAGGGGAAAAAACCTGAAACTTTCAAGCTGATTACAGATTGCTGTTTTAGAAATTGAATTCAATTACATAGCAAGAAATGTTTGGTCTGCAGAGCTGAAAAAGCTTCAACAGAGTGTAAAATTCAGTCTCCTTCATCTGTAGTTTGGACCACAGGATCACAGAATGAGCTGGGTTGGAAAAGACTTTTCAGAGCATCAAGTCCAACCTGTGACCCAACACATCCTCATCAACTAAACCATGGCACCCAGTGCCACATCCAGGCTTTTTTAAACATATCCAGGGATCGTGACTCCACCACCTCCCTGGGCAGATGTTTCCAGTGCCCAATCACTCTTTCAGTGAAGAATTTCCTTCCTCATATCCAACCTATATTTCCCTTGGCTCAGCTTGAGGCTGTGTCCTCTGGTTCTGTCAGTGCTGCCTGGAGAAAGAGACCAACCCCAGGTGAGCACAGCCACCTTTCAGGGAGCTGTGGAGCAGGGGGTCTCCAAAATACAAGACTGCTGCTTTTGGGGCAGAAGGAGGTTCCAGAGGGCCAAGTGCCTGCCAGGTGCTGCCCTTGGGCCACAAGAAACCCCTGCAGCAGGTCCCAGCTGAGGCAGAGTGTGTGAAAAGGTTCCCAGCAGGAAAGGCCCTGGGGGTGCTGGTCAGTCTTTATTCAAAAACACTATTTTGGGTCAGTCAGGCTCAGACAGGGGCTGAAGCAGAGCCAGGTGTGCCCAGGTGGGCAGGCAGGCCAATGGCCCCTGTGTCAGCCATGGCATGAGCAGGAGCAGGGCAGTGCTGGTGACCCTGGTGAGGCCACAGCTCCAGTGCTGTGTCCAACTGTGGGACCCTCAATTGTGGGAGGACATTGAGGGGCTGGGGAAAGGAACAGGGAAGGGAACAGAGCCAGGGAAGGGTGTGGAGCTCATGTTCTGAGCCTGTGGGGCTCATCCTGGAGAAGAGGAGGTACAAGGGGATACACCTTCTCACTCTTGACACCTACATGCCAGGAGAGAGCATCCAGGAAGGGTCAGGCTCTGCTCCCAGGGAACAGCACAAGAGCAAACTGAAACTGGCTGTTAGGAAAAGACTCTTCACACAAAGGGTGGCCAGGCTGCCCAGGACAGTGCTGGAGTCACCGTCCCTGCAGGGGTTTAAAAGAGGTGTAGATGTGGCGCTTGGGGACATGGGTTAGTGGTGGCCTTGGCAGTACTTGGACTTGATCTCAAAGCTTTTTTCCAACCTAAACGATTCAATGATTCTACAAAAAGGGAAAAAATCATTGCTGGAGTACACAATGAGCTACAAGGGAAAAGTGTGATGTTGTTTATACTTCTCAATAAATAACAGAAAAATTCCTGTAATAAGCTTTGTTATTTCAACACACAATGTGCCTTTTTGCTACTACCATTGTCATGAGAAGGAGGTATCAGAATTATCATTCTTGATATTTCTGACCTTTTCAGTTTTCAGTTGTGTTTAGATTCACTGTCAGTTGTACCTCTTCTTCAGAGGTTACTAAGGCTCTAACCAAAGAAAAATGCGAATTGCCAGCAAGTCAAATTACAGAGCATTAATAAGGTCAAAGCAGTACAGTTTATTATCATCTTTCACAGAATACATGAAACATTAACGCTCTGCTACTTCATTTTCACGACAATAATTGTTAAGAGACCTTCCCGTGCAACTTATTCTCATTACAACTTTAAAATTACATTGTGATTTGTAATCCTGTAGCCCTCTTAGAATTTGTCTCTCTCTAAATATCTTATTTCAAACTGCACAGAGCTGCACATGAAATATTTCCAAATAACATGTTTTATTTGCACTTCAGTTTCACCAAAACGAATGGAAAATAGACTGAGGCACATTAGCAGGAAGACTGTAAGACAAGACGACATTCCACATGCTGGCAGAGCAAGAGATTGAGCTAAAGGCCTCCTTCCAACCTACACAATTGGAATTATTCTCTATCTCTATTATCATCTATTGTGAAGATCAAAACACAAGGAGTCTGCAAACCCCTACTTAAGTCAGAGTGTATTTTATAGAGAATGGTAATGGTTGGTGCAGCCTGGTCTGGTGGGAGGTGGCAGGGGGTAGGATTTGTGGCAGGGGGTAGGATTTGATAATCCAAACGTCCCTTCCAACCCACACCACCCTGTGCTTCTGTGAAAAGCTTTCAGCAGTACAGCAAGGTTTTCTCTCCCGGTCCACAGTGCAACGCAGACTGCCCAGCCCAAACTATACATTTCTCATAAATTAATATATTCTTCCAAAAGCTAACTGGCTTCAGGATTACCTAGCTTGACCTCTGAGATAGCAAGGGATGGATTTGCAGATCAGTGCTAAGAAATTAGATATATTATTATATATTAACAAGTTGCATACCAACTCCCCATTGCAATAGGGTCAACATTAACCTTAATTTGCTCATCAAATATTCATAGAAGCTTCTAAATTACACATTATACATGGAATTATATATGGAATACTTTCCTCTGAACAATAAAAATATCCTTTTCTTTTATTCAGAGCATCAGGATTTGAAGGCAAAAGTAAATATAATTGAGAGTTATTTCCTATACACTGAAGTAAATAGACAATGCTTATGCATTTGTACAGATTCCATTTATGACCCATTTATTAAACACTGTGTTTTTCATTTTGAAGTTAAGAAGACTCTAAGACTCTCCTTTTTTTTTTTTTTTTTTTTTTTTGGTTGTTGTTTATTCATTTTAACTTTCCAGATTTAGCAAGGTTTATTGTGTGTTCAGGTGGATTGTACAGTTTAGGGAATTTAGTTAAATGGGGACTTCAGTAACTCCATATTCACAGGATATTTCGTGTGTCCCTTAGTCACAATACCTGCCTTCTGAGCAGGCATCACCTGCTTGGCAAGGGAATAACAGTATTTAACATCAAGATTTTAGGGATACTAAGGATAATTTAGGAACAGTACTGCTTCTAGGGAACACTGTCCAGCTCTAGCCAGAATCCCTATCTGCTGAGATGGAAGCAGGGAAAGACAGAACAGTAAAATAAATGTAATAAATGTGGGGAAAAGGAGACCAGCCATATTCTATTTTTAGGTAGCTAAACTTTCCTCAATGAACTATACTGACATTCCACAGTTTGGGCTGGAACCTAGGAAACAATCATCTCTTATCTGCATGGCAGTGACCCCCATCACCAGAACTCAGGTGTCTGCAGCCTCTTCTCCAGCGCTCAGAACAAGCACTTTGGATGAAGCCCTTTGCAGAACCAGAATGGCACAGCCTCTGCCCATTCTGCTGGACATGCCTTTGCTTTCAGTTCATACATTCCCAGTTACCAGCCTTGCCACGTGCTGTGGGTGACTGCTGCAAGCCCAGGCAGCTACAGCCTCTGCCTTCTCAGTGAGGCTCCTTTCAAGACTCCCAGCTTTCTTCTTTGCTCCTTCCACCTGCAGACGACCTTTGCATCAGAAAAATGATCTGAAGATTCTGTTGCAGCTGGGTCGTTAATGCAAGTTAAATTACAAACTCTGAACTAGTTGAGTGAACCCAAAGAAGGACTGGAAAAACAAGCAGCCAGGACCCTGGGAAGAATTTGTGCTATTGAAGTAGTCAATATATCATACAACAACAACCCAAAGCTCTTCCATTTGAGCAATTACACATAAATAGGTACTGAGAACTCTCAGTTTCGCTGTGGCAATGAAAACCACTGAATATTTACAAGTTGGAGGCTGTAGGAAAGACTAGATAAACCAGTTCATGAGTGCCTCCTGCACAACAAACCCCAGCAGCTCTACCCTGAACTCAGTCACTCATTCCCAGTTCCAACAGCCAGCTGGGGAGCAGAGGGGGATCTGTCAGAGACAACTGACTTTATAAAGGTACAGCAATAGCATTTATGAGACACTTGCAAATCATAAAAACTACTCAGAGATCTTCACCACAGGAGTAATTTTGTAATTGAATTTGGACAAGCTGAGTTACTTTGGGAGTGCTACCCCTGTCTCCAAGCCCTGCATGCTAACCTGGGCTCGTGGGAGCAGTGTGAGCACACCCAGCTGAGAAACGCTCTCCACTCTGAATGAAATCAATGAACATTCTGAGCAGAAGGTTTGGAGTGAGAAACTATCCTTCATGACAACTGCTCAAAAGGGTAGCCAGGTCACCATTTTATTCTGAACATATAAAATAATTCTTTCAGCACATTAGAATTAAACTGCTCACCAGAGAATGATCAAAATTAATTATTTTTATCATAACTATGGGATTTTGATATTTCTGTTCTTAGGTTTAAAGCATGTAATGCATTAATAGGACCTGAATCACAAATCTGTCCAAAACTCTGTCCTTGTATTAATAGATTTTGCATTATACTCACATAACATTGTATGAAGCCGTGTCAGACTGTTTTCATGGCAGTGTGCTAACACCACTGTACACTCTGTTTGCAAGTCATTTGGTGAATGTAGCTTCTATTAGCACAGCCTGTAAAAATGCACTTTCCTTTTCATTTTTAAACACTGTACTGTCATGCTACTTGATAATTCACAATTACACTAGAGTTTGTAAAACCTTTTAATTTTGTTTTCTGCAAATTTAAAAAGAAAAATCTCCTTTTACTGTTCTAAAATGTAATTTTTCACTTATGGACTGTTGTTGTTGTTGTCATGATCCAAGTCTGTTGCTTTTCATGAAATCAAACTAATTGGAGCCCTTCTGTAACAAACATGATAAATGGCTGGTTTCTTTTACAACAGAAACCATGTAGAATAGCATTAAAAGATTAATCTTCAGGTTTAGCCATCTCTGTGATAAGTGTGGACATAACACTCAGAACAGACTTACACCTGAGAAGCACAGTGCAAAATAAAATATTATATAAAAATTCTAATAGCAAACCAAACCCCAAATTATGTTTTTTCATCCAACACTTCTCCTCCCTTAAGAAGCACCTGAGTAGGAAGGGACAATGTGAGAATTAAGAAATGAAGATCTGTGGGTTTGTTGGTTTTCTTTACATAATAGTCTAAAAATAAAATGAGCTCCTAGAAGATTTAAAATGTTTTTTAAAAGACAAAGTTATTATATTTACAATTCAGAGTGTTTCCTTTCTTTTGCCCATGAACAAATTAAATTGACTTTCTCCGTCTTGCTTCAATGTTTTTCAAGTATTGAAAAGAATTGTTAAATCCTTATAAAAGCATGAACAGTCAAACAGTCTTTAAAACATGCAATGAACAGATGACCAATAAAATTAAATCAATTAAACTTTGAAATATGCAGCAGGGATATAAAACTATTGCTGTTCTGTCATACATAAAGATTAAAACAAAACAAGTTTTGACCATCATTTCAAAAATAAAATGGGTATTTTTTAGGTAAAATCCCCATATTTAAAAAAAAAAAAAAAAAAAAGAAGAAGAATGGAAGCACCGTCTCTTTCCTGTTTGTACATGAATATTCAGCACAAAGTACAGCTCGTGCCATTCTCTGCTCCTGCAGTAATTAAGTATTCAGACCAGTAAACAGCTCGGTTGGAATGATTTTATGACAAATGACCAAAAACATATCAACCATAAAAACCCAGCCCTTCCAAAGTCCCTGCAGCCCAGGCAGCTCAATCACTGTGAAATCAGAGAGGAGCTGTGGCAGTGCCACCCCCACCCGCTGCACATCAATCTGGGGACAGCTCCACTGCCTTCCACACACCCCAGACAAAGAGCAGCCAGGGAGGCTTCACAAGCCTCACACAGAAAAGGACAGCATTTAAAAAAAAAAAAATCCAATGTGGAAACCAAGCCTGTGAGTCCAGTGGCTATTTGATTGACTGGTAGTGGGAAATAAATTTTAAAAAAAAGCTCAAATAAATGAATAAAGACTAAAATCAATGAGTATAGACACCAGCCTATATAGAGGGCACACACATGCTGACTGAAAACACCTTTATTTTCTCAAGTTTCCATAGTACTGGAGGCACCAGAATGAATGTGTGCTGCAAGGCAGGAGGTGGTGGGGTCCACACCTTTAGCATAAGAAAAACAGGTAGAAGTTGAGATAGATGCTTTTAAATTCCTTTGATTTGAGTTGCACCTGATTAAAAGAAGGTTTTGCTGCACCAAGTGCAGTGCATGATGTGACCCATAACCACCCCAGATCTGGATCCAGCCCCACTGTGCACATGTACCACTCCTCACCCAGAACAGCTCCAGAACAAGTGATGCTGAGGCAGGAGGCAAAAACAAAAAGGAGAGGACAGAAAGCCAAGTGCTGATTCCTCTCTATATGGAATATTAAATATTAAAGGTGGCACGCAGGAACAACTACAGCCTTCAGCAGCCTTCATTGCTGAACTCCCACTTTTGACCAGCTCCCAGGTCTATTTTCCCCCTGTTTTTCACATGGAAGCAGCACATTAATTAGGATGAGATCATCCAACAATGCCAATGTTATCTGAGGGCTGGACGGCATCCAAATTTCATTTCAATATATCACTGGGGCATTATGAATGATAAATCAATATTTCTAATAGTTTTCCATTCTAATGCATTGCGGTGGAAATAAGCCAGCATTGCCTACAAGAAATATGCAGATTAAAAAGGTCAGACCTCCAGCATAATGAAATGTAATTATTAATTTTGGTCAAAAGAAAACTTGGAGGCAATTGGTCACTGAAAGCAAGGAAAATTCAAGAGGAGTTTGAAAAATTAACATAATTTTGAAGTTAAACCAAAAACTAACAGATCACTGAGTTGACCCAGTTGAAAAAAAAAGTTCATTAGCTTTGAGCAAGGGAAGAGAAATGACCTCCTAAGAATTCAAAAGGCATAACTAAAATATGTGTGCTTAAGTACAGCACACCATTGCTGTAATTCCAGAGAACATCACATGTGAACTGTGGCACTTACATAGCATGGTAATAAATACATCCATTATTTAACTCCAGGGAATAATTTATATATTTTCCCCACATGCCTACATGCATTTAGCTCCAAGTTATGGAACGGTGCCTTTGGTTTTGGTTTGCTTTTTTTGGTCTTCAAGATTTTAACAGTAAAGTGTACCTGACTGACAAGACGTAGAATAGTAAGAAAATATTCTGCCTTCTTTAAGTGGTCAAATAAAGACAATTAAGCCAAAGTTCTGCAACATGCATTTGAGTCTATTTCAGACACTATATCAGTAAAAGTGAGAATATAGACCAAAAATTAAAACAGTTGAAAAAACAACTAGTAGAATTGAAAAAAATTACATTCAATTCAAAGTGCATTCTCTCACATTCTAAAGACTTAACAACAGCTTCAAAACACTATTCCAATAATACTTTTGAATATTCATCAAAAGAATATGCAATTCAAAGCAGGAGTTCCTATAATTAATTTGTATTAAGTCTAAAGCTTGGAAAAAAATCGATTCAAATCTCACATAACATAATACAAAAATAGCAAATTCCATTCAAATCAGTGCTGAAAATCTTACCTAAGCTGGGAGCTAAGCCCCATTGAATTCACTGAAGTTACCTAACATATCTATTTACTTAGTAAGCAAAATTAAATGTAGATCTAGTGAGCCTGCTTCAGAAAAAAAGAGGAGTTTTGCTACAGGAAAATTCTGTCATTTAATCTCAAAATATTAATAGTTGGTACTGAAATTCAAGACTTACATTTTTTGGAACACATATATCTAAGTGCTTACACTGCAAATCAATTCAGTTCTTTACAGAGCACACATGACACCAGTGCAAAATATCTAAGTTTCTAAGACATATTTAGACTGTAGAACAGTAATATGGAAATTAGGGTTCATTCAATACCTTTTACAAAAAGAATGATAAACTAATTAATTATAAATAAGATCAAGCCAAAAGCAAAGTCAAAACTACCAGTGTTATCTTGACTGAAAATCTCCAACCAAGAATAATCTCCATGTTCTTGACAGACAATGAGCTGATCAACAATGATCTTAAAATCTTTCCTGGTCATGTGTCTTGAGTATGAAAAGATGGGGGCTTGCCTTTTTTTTTTATTTTAAATCTCTGTGGAAGGGTTGGTTTTTTTATTATTTTAAGTGCATTGTAATTCCTATGGAGAATAAAAATAACACAGCTGCTTTATGGCTTTCCTTAGAGAATAATAATAAAAAAATCTTAATTTTATCATAGTCTTTTGTCGTGAAAATTTGAACCTATTTAAAGCAGTGTGTGTGAGTAAAAATCCCCAATTATGAAACACAGCTGCAAAGGTGTAGGCAGATGCAAGAGATCACTGGTCACAAAGAGAAGACCTTGGAGAGCTGATTGAGAGGGAACAGAGAGACAGGGAGAGGAGCTGCCACCCCAAATGCAGGGATCCCAAAACCCAGGACAGTGCCAGGTCCCTTTGTGGCACAGCAGCAGCACAGGAACAGGAAAAAAAACCATCTTTTGTTTGCTTGCTAAGGCTCAGCCTGATGGAATTCATCATTCAGGTGAAATTCTCCTCATTCCAGAGCAGGCCAGTTGGACTCCAGTGCATTGACAAGGCCCACACTCCCCTTTTTTGCCTTCAGGAGCATTTGTTTTTTCTCTTGTTCGCCTCATGAACTGCATTCATTCAGCTCAACTCAGAGTCCAGGGATCCCAACCATTGCCCTCATTCAAACACCCCAGCACAGCAAACACCCAAGAGCCCAAACTCTCCATTCTCCCCTCTGAGTTTCACGCTCATTAATGAGCAGGCAATTAGAGGTGGTCAGTGGTTTTGCTCAGTCCTTGCCTGGTGTTGAGGGTGGGGGTGCTGCAGAAAGCACTGCAGAGGTGGGCAGAGCCTGGCAGACCTTGCACACACTGCTTTTGTCTCAGGTGCTTCAAGCCTGTTCCACCACCAACCCACTGCCTCACCCTCATTTTCTACCTCCAAATAAGTGAGCAGTAACCTGAGGAGATGAAATGTGTCTGTTCTCCCCATCACACCTAGACACTTTTATTTTTAGATGCCATTTGTTTATGCATTTACGTTCCAACTTCCTTCACGCTAAATCATAACACTTGCTAAATGTGGGACATCATCTGGGAATGTTTTTGTGGTGGTTTACATGTGCATAAAGCAAGTTCTGGTAAAACATATTGCAAGCACACAATCAAGAGCTCTATGGATACACAGTGATTTGCTTACTCCAAGGGAAGGAAAACAATCTTCTTAAGCCTCCTTTGTTTTGAAGGCTATACATCTTAAAAAGAAAAAAGCAGAACACAATTTCAAGTTCCAAAGGTTTGAAGCATGAGGGTGATTCCTGAGGAAATGCTGGTGAGCACATCTGAAGATCCACCAGGTGAATCTCTCAAAAATCCATGCCTGGCATTCCAATCTTTCCTGCCCATTGGTTTGAATGGTGAATGAATTAGATTAACTGTCCTGATTATTCAAAGAAATTTAGCTTAACGACCTGCAATTACTTTAATGGCTTTGAAATTCAGAAGGTAAGAAGGCACTATGTTTCTTTAAATGAACATTAAATATAAAATGTCTCTGACTGACTGTCATGAAAACCCAATTTTATTGCGATTTAAATTATTCAGAATCAATATCAGACATTAGCTATAGTTAGGAAGTTATGAAGACAGAAGGAGCTAAAAGCGACCCTTTTTAATACACAATAATGACATATTGTTTTGAAAGTAACAGGTTATTTGCTGTGTATCACTGTTTCAGAACGCAGGATCTTTATCTCCTTTAACATTAAACTATGAAAAGAAAAATGGACTGAAGTTCATCTTCGATGATTTTGTGCTTAAGCTCATTTCCCCACTTTGGCTATTGAATTTTGTGAGTCCTGATGAGTGCAATTTGTATTCCAGTACCATCATGTGCCTCCAGTCAGAGGCAGTAAAACAGTACTAGCGACTCCACACACAAAACGTAGCAGGAAACATTCCAGGTCAAGCAAGAATTAAAGAAATCTTGAAAAGATTAGATTAATGAAAAATGCATGATATTGGTGTGTAGAAATTCTCAACAGTGATTTAAAAATAGCTTCAGTAGTGTTCCTGCTTAAGGATACATCATTCCTAAAGAGCAACGAGCATGGGTAAGGAACGATAAAGCCATAAAAATCATGAAATGCATAACCCAACCTCCCTGATCCTTCTTGCCATGCAGGAAAGTTGAAATCCCTCACCCTGAATTCCAGGCACCAACAAGCACAGGGAAACTTGGAAAACTTTAAGTTAGAAAACACAAGGATGGAATAATCAAGATCTCCTCACTAGACAAAGACAGGGGGTTGTTCAAAGGAACATGCTTAGGACTGCATTGGAGCACCTCCCAGCAGGACCTCAGCTACAGAACTACTGAGCAGACTCAGATAAAACCCTTCTGGAAGTCTCCAAAGGCTTTCCTTCTCTTTTGAGGAAACACTGGAAAGAAAGATTGCATTTATTAGTTAAATATCCTAAATAATTATATTATATGGCACACTACTTTTAAGTTATGGCAAATAAAGTCATTGAGTGCTCGGGTCCTTAACCTTAAAAAACAGAAGTAGGAGAGAAGGATAAATGTCAGTGAAGTTACATATCATCCATGAATGCTGTTACATAGGACCCATCATATATTGGCAATAATCTGTGGGGAAACAATAAAATATCTTGGGAAACAACAAAATATCTACTTTTATTAGCTGGGAACCATAAGCAGTTGCCACCAACTCCCATCTCCAGTCTGACTCACACTCTGGGAATCAAATCACATTTACATCTGCAACTTCAGGCACCTGATTTTGATAACTTTGGTCTGAGAGTTTTAGCTCTACACAGAGCTATTGTACTCAACAGAGCTGGCACTCACTCAAAATCTATACTTCATTTATTAATTCAAGTCACTCACAAAGTTTCTCCCACATTCTTCCAGCCCACTCCTATTCTAAATTTGCAGGCTAGAATTTATTTCAGACACATTTCCATATGAAATAATTTTTTTTCCCATCAGCACCCTCTAGCTCCACGAATGGCTTTAAGAAGATACAGTTGGGATATTTTTTCACTTAATAATCTTTATAGTGCATAATAATGATAGTAGTAGTACAAGCAATAAATAAAAGCAGTGAAATGCAAAGTGATTTTGTGCCAGCAGTTTGTCCTTCAGAAGAGACAAACTGCTGCTGTTTGTGATGGACCAGGGCCATGAACCATCAGCTGAACACATTGTAAACACAAAATCTAGGGGGTGCAAAGCAAAAGAGTTGGTTTGGGAAATATCTCAGTAGATTCAAATAAACAGCAGGCATTTCCACGGGACACAACCTGTGCTGCCACAGGAGCACTCTGTGCTCCCAGGACGCCTTCCAAATAATGGCACAAATTGCACTGAACACAACATTTCTGCTGCTCAGATCAGCAGGGCTTTATGAGTTCCCATCCAGCTTATGTGTGCCTAAATAATAGTTATTAATAATAATTAATAATTGAAAATAATTAATAACGCCACCACAACACCACCTCAACAAATCTTATAAAAATATCCCGTTCAAGGAGGATCAAGGTGAAAAGTGCTATTTCTGCTCCTTCTGGGATGAACTTCTGGACCAGCTATGAGTGCATTATCACTTATGTTTTGTGGGATTTTTTTTTCCCCCACAAACTTCTTGAGAATTACAGCAATTTTAAGCAGTGAAAGCATTCAAGGAGGTTATTTGGATTCACAACACCACCTTAATTGCACCTGAAATTTCATGCTAATAACTTTGCCCGACAGCAAAAAACAAAACTCCAAAGAATCCACTGACTGCAACAGCTTCTTGTCCTCCCCCAGCCAATGTCATATGCACCAGAACTGTACTTTTGTTTCCTCCCTCTCACAGCCAATAATAATTTCCATTTTACCTCCAAGCCAAGTATGAAAAATAATTTTTCAATCCCAAAATCTGCCCAGAAAAATTATGTGCATTCATACGAACCAGACTTTTTTAACCTCTTATTCATTTCTATGTCACTGTAATATACTGAGAAATGCAAACATGCAATTTGGGAGTATTTAAAATCAGCTCCATTCCTCTGTATGTACATAAATATTAGGGTTAGAAAAGAAAAGAAAACAAGATTATTTTAGCACAGAGGGAAAAGTCTGCTCCATTTCATCAGTGTTCTTTGAAAAAAAGAGTATTTTCAAAAAAACTGACAAAAGAATACATTACATATGAGATTTTAATATTTAAAATGCTTATCATATTACAGATTATTTTGAATATATTGAAGATCAAAGCTACAAATGACTGATTTTGAAAGTTCTGGTAATTTTCTATTTTATAAAGAAAACTGTCAGGAAAAGGGAGTTAAAAACAATGACAGAGCTAAGAAATCGTGGAGTAAGAATATTGGTTTCTAATTTTAAAAAGTGCTATTTTTAAGAAGAGAGCCTTTTAAGAGGAGAAAAGGTTGGGCTTGGTGCCAAAGACAATAAAAAGAAATTTACTGCCCCCTCCTGGACTGGTAAAAAACAAAGTTACATTTTCTGTCAAGTCACAAAATCACAGGGATGACGCTCTTTTATCAGTTAGCACAGACTCCATCCCTACAGAAAGCTGGGAGAACAGGACATGACTTTAGGTGACTCCTGGAAGTTAAAAGTACCAAGTTCAAGACAGGAATCAAACAACTTCAGGATTATTTTCTCAGAATCATCCTTAACTGTATTTGTCCTATGGCAAAATGGTGCAGCAGAAATCCTTTCTTTCCATAAACACAAGAAAATACAAGGTGATTCTCAAGGGAAAAAAAGCAGATTTAGAGGCAATGCAAAGGAATTCTGCTTTCTTCTTCAGTTTGGGACCCTTTCTGCCCTTCCTGGAGCACCAGGAAGTGATGAGTTGATGATCTTGTCCAAAATTCTGCTGGATTGTGTTCATCACCTCCCTTAGGAATGGTACTACAGTTGCAGAAGCAGGAGCTACTGATCACTGCACTGAGTTTTGCCTTTTGGTATGGAAATCAACTTTATGCTACTTTATTCTGGCAGAGGAAGCTCTGAAGTGTTTGCTCTGTGTCTGTGCCTTTCCAAACTCCCTCTGAAATGGGAGATCAGCTGAAGCCATGACAATGTGCACCACAAGAGCACTGAGTAGCCATTTCTGCCACTCTGGAGCACAAACAGCAGATTCCTCCTGCTCATTCTGGGCTCAGGGAAGCCACATTCCCTTCACCAATGGAGTACAAAAAAGCAGCATCTCTTCCTGAGAGAAATCATTATCCCT
>VZSR01003816.1:1593459-1649013 GCA_013398615.1 Brachypodius melanocephalos | reverse complement strand
CATCCCCTTCTGAGAGAAATCATCATCCCTTTCTGAGAGAAAAAAATAGACTGTCCATTGCAGTTTGGAAATAATCTCCTGTGTGTCTTCAGGCCTCCCAGAGATGTCAGGGTGCTCTGAGATCCCTTGCTGATAGATATGGCAAAGCAAATCACCCATCTGGACACACAAAACCAGCACAAATGGAACCCTGGCCAAATCATTCACTCTCTGTTGATGACTGTGGCTTTTAATTTAGGTTGCTCATGGAATTCATTTAATTGTAGACTATCCAAACACAGTTCTAAAATAATAAAAATTTTATTAATCGGAGAAAAAGACATAAAAACATTTATAAGCCTCTAAAGTTATCACCATAGAAACTCCTCTGGGCTCCAAAAGGCAAAGCATTTTACAATTATATGCTTTGATATGATACTCACTGTATTATTAAGTTTAATCAACTGTTAATATGAAATTAGGAGGTCTTATAGGTACCTCCCAGTCTTTACTGATAATATATTGGGAGGTGTAGGCAGTCTTAAAAAAATTCTACTCATTCCTTAGACTATCATCTATATAATATAAATTATGATTTCAGAGGTGCTACGCAGATCTGTTTCAGCTCTAGAAAGAATATTTAGAAATAACATTGAAAATAATACAAGCTTGAAAGCAATCCAGTCTTAAAAAGGGGGCTTAACAAACAGAAATCTGTCTGACACCAGAATCTGATATCAAATCAACAAAATCATAATAGCTGTAGGTGTCAAAATAAAGAGCTGGGGGAATTTGTCATAGAAATCAGCAGCCTTGGGAGTTTTTGCTCAGCCCATGCCAACAGCAGCCTTCTGTGCTCACACTTTAAATATTGCCCTTCTCCAAATGCCTGTGGAAAGACTTGAGAGGTGGGAGGTGTCTGCCACCAGTTAGAGGGAAGGAGCTCCTTGAGGGACAGACACAGGCACTGAGAGGCACTTGAAACCTCTTTTGATTCTTCCATCACCTCCATGCCTGCTTCCAGTGTGGTCTTCTGCTTGTTGAAATCGTCCATAAAAACTAAATCTGACAATTTGGGAAGCTAATTCCCCTTCATTTGAAATAAATCTTGGGTTGCAGCTAGCATTAAATGGATTTGTCTGTGCAGTGGCACGCTTCAGCTGAGGAGCTGCTGCACATGGCTAGCTGCTGCTAGGGAATCCTAACAGCATTAATGCCATTTCCCTGAATAATGAACACTGCAAATGTGAGCTGCTGTTTCCAATCCAGTTTGGGATGACAGACACTGATTTGCCCTCGTCAAGTTGATAGAGTTACACTGTGTTCTAGAGTTCAAGTCATGAGGATTTTTCTAAATGTGAATGTCCATATTTCAACTCTTTTAATTTAGCTTCATGTCTATCTTTTCTGGGCATGTTTTGGGAGCATTTTTCACTTTCACTTCTGCTTGTTTTATCTTCACTATTGACTGTTTCTACCTGTTATCTGTGATATTATTTATTTCATACTACAACGTTAGTTCAAGTTGTCAGAAGGAGGTGAATGAATGGAGTAAGAACTGCAAATTGATTATATTTGCATAGGTAATGATGCCATCAAACTAATGTGTTGTTAATTCTGTGACTGCAAACAGATTTTGATCAAGGCTCAGGATAATCCAGAGGTTTGCAGCGAGGCTTTGGACCAGACATTTCATCTTCCACTTCCTCATGCTGCCTGTTTTTAGGCTGCCTTGCCTTTCAGGCATGGAGAGGCACAGGTTTTACACTTCCAGTATCCCCCAGTTACAAACTGGTTCCATCTGACAGTGATAAGGTGCCAGAGGAAGGTCAGAGCAGAGCCACTGCTCACCAACCCAACCTTCCTTGCCTGTGGTACCCAAGCAAGGGTGCCAAAATTCTTTTGGCTGCTTAATTCAAGTTTGTGTGTACTAGAGGTTGGGGTTTTTTGGTTTGGTTTGGGTGGGGTTTTTTTGGTTGTTTTTTTTTTTTTTTTTTTTTTGGTTTGTTGGTTTTGGGGGTTTTTTTTTGTTTTTTGGGTTTTTTTGTTGGTTTTTTTTTGTTTGTTTGGTTTTTTGTTTGTTTGTTTGTTTTGTTGTTGTTGGGGGTTTTTTTTAGTTTTTGGGGTTTTTTTGCTTCAAAACAGCTGCAAGCTGTCATCTTTGAATGCTCAGCACACTCACCAGCTGGCAGGGTATCTCTGAAAATGTGAATCTGGAATTAAACTGTCCCCCTCCAGACCCAGAAAGATGAGAGATGTTGGGGAAGAGAAGGTCTGTTACACTATTGGTCAAAAAAACCTTAGCCACTTTAAAAAAAAAAAAATCAAATGTTATAATACTTCTCCTAAATTGCCAAAGAGCTTCAGAAAAATAACCCACATATTACAGTGTACTTGATAAACCAGAAAGGAAACAAAGGTAAATCTTAAAGGAAACTCCTGAAGAGGACCTTGTGATGGCAAGTAAAGTGGAGTTTTATATCCCTGTTTTAACTGGTGAAGAGGATTCTCTGCAGACTATGACCCTGTCCCTAGGCAACTAAAAGCTGTGCTGTTGTTTATGATGATTAATTTCCTAGACTGTTATGTTTCAAGGTAATAAATTATTTACAACAAACTTCAGTAAAGCTAAATGAGCTCAGACTTGGGGAGACATCTTGAAGGTGTGAAAAGGATTGGAATGAGGGGAACTAAAATAAAATTCCTGAGACAAAGAATCCTGTCAAGCTTGAGAGGGTGAAAATTGTAAAAGGAAACGTAATGTTTGACTATAAAATATGGACGGGTGAAGTGAAATTTTGAGAATATAGATTTGATAGAACGTTTTCAGGACTGAAGCAAAAGAAAAGGTTGTGAAGGTGTTGTAAGTGTATCTGGTGATGTTACTGTATTGCAGTACTCCAAAAGTGCAAGAGAAACTAAAACCAAGGCATTAAAACTTCCAGTCAGGATTCCATGCGCTGCACAGAGTGCTCAAACTCCGTTTACAGCGAGATTTCTGGGTTCCACTCCAGCCCAGCCGATGCAGCAGGCTGATCGTATGCTGAGCCACAATTAGAAACGTAAACAAACAATTAGCAAAGCTCCTACTCGATAACACTGGGCAGAGCATCCAAACCCAAATGCAGCCTAATGGATCAATAAATCTCCCTGTTTTCTATGCACCAAGACATTTCTGTCAGCCATAGCAGTAGGGGCCCATGCCATGGGGAGCCAAGACACATTTATCCACAGCAGATCTTTTTTCCACTCGGTGCTCTAACAGACTGGAAGGGTCAGAGAACCCATGTGCTGATGCACTCTACCAATAATTTTTTTTTTTTAAACAGACGAGAAACTTGACAAATGTTTAAGTAATTAAAATAATGTCCAATTACTGTATCTTTCTCTCATCTCCCTTTTATTTAAAATAGATTCTTTGATGCCTTTTCCCTTCAGGTTAAAGAACTTCCCCTTAGTATTATACAAAGCAGATTCAGTAAAAAGAAAATAAAGTATAAACAGAATAGGGAATGGGTTGCCAGGGGAAAGTTAACCTATTTTACTATCTGGATGGATCACGACACCTTCAGTTAATTTTAAAAAATCTTACCTATTTGTACTAAGGGATTAAAGTATTATGAGTCTCCTCCAATTCCTAACTCAAAGATAAAGTACAGGCAAGTTGTAAGCAGTAAATCTATTTTTGAAGCAACAGAACCTACGCTGCACAATTTAAAATGTGTCTACACCCACATAAAGAGCTTCCTATTTCAAACATTACAGACTGAAATTGCATGTCCAGGTTTGTTTACTTTAAGTCTCACAACCATGACACGCATTAAGGATGATTTAAAGCGCACAACAATCAGTAGATACAAATACTGAGTAATCCCACTCGTACCTGAGGAAATTGAGATTTCTCATCTGTGTGGAGGGAGCAAACAGCAACACACACCTACGGAGCACAGGTGTCTCAAAGCTCCCTTCTTCAATACTTGGAGAGTTCCCTCAAATTTCAGCCTTCCCCAGACAAAAAGTGCAACTACAGGGATGGTTTGAAGTCGTGCCATTGGATTTCTACTCGTGCAATTTTTTAAAAAAACAAGTCCTAAAATCAGTTTCTGGGACCAGTTGAGTGGCTTTCAGTAAAGTGCTTTCGGGATGCACTTTTGGGTACGTTTCTATGACACAGGCTATACCGTTTTAATCATCTGTGCTTTGGCTGCATGGTGATGAGGGAATTATCACGCACTTGGGGACACGGTGTAATTAGGAAAGTGGCACAGCAGGGGAATGGAAATGATTTCAAAACCTTCAGAAATTAACCAGCCACTATTGCACTGCTGTTTGTTTTAAGTTGCTCCAGAAGCACCCAAGCGAAAAGCAGGAACAACGAATCAAAAGAATGCCTGGTATTATAAATAATTAAAATTTCTGCCCTATCATTTCTCAAGGCTCATAAGAAGCAAGGACGTGCAACCAACTGGGTCAGACAAATGAATCCATTCACACAGCTGGTAAAAGAGTCTGCCTGAGCATAGCTAATGTGCTGGGGTAGGAATATTTGAGCAGGTGTAATTATACTAATGATTTATTGAATGTTTGATTAATTGGAAATTAAGTGAATGCACAGTGGCAGAATTGTCATAGCAAATCGTTCAGCTGTTTGGTTAAAAGGTGCTCAATCTCCCTTCAGTAAAGCAATTAAGAACATCCTAAATCATGGAAATGAATTATCTGTGCAGAATGATCTGATGTAATGATACTGCACACAAACTGAAACCTATGAACACACTATCCTAACAAGAAGTGAATTCACGAACTCAAAACACAAATATCTTATGCTGCTCATTAAAACAAGAGCCCCCCTGGCTTCCTGAGATACAAGCTGGGAAAAGATGATCTGTAGAGTCCAGAAAGCCTTGAAACCTCAGGAAGAGCTCACATTGCATGTGATTTATCAATTAATTATTAGGAAATCTAGATAAATAGATAAATCTGTGGTTTGTTTTCAATTACTTATTTTAGAGTAATTTAACAAAGAACCCTACTGCTGCCTTCTAAAAATCTTTCCAGCATTCATTAAAGAATCTGCCAAACTAGAGTTCTGGTGTTTCTTTTTCATTCTGAGCTCACTGATTACAAGTCCACTCCAATTCAAAATTACTTGAGTGCCACAACTACAGGCTAACTTGGGAAATTGAAACCCAGTTGCTCCCTGACATATTTGGATCAAACATCACCATTTGGATCCAGAATGTCTTGCAATAGCTTTTTGATAGTGCAGTTAACAGGAAAAAAAGCCAAGTCCCTTCATAAGTGGGATATTATCAAAAGATTAAAATTATATAATGCAAAGCCAGAATCAGAACATGCAAATGAGTAGTCAGCCTGCAGCAGGTAATTATCAGATAATAGGTTTACTATTCTTATCCTTTCAAGTGTTTGGTAAGGCAGTTCAGAAAATTTTAGAAGAGAACAGCGAGCCCACAGCCAGTTCTTGGAACAGAAGAGTTCTTCAGGAGTTCTGTAAAAAATAAACATCGCCTTCACTAGGGATCTGGATCAGTTTAAGGGAGCCTGTTGGGGCTTGGATCAGGAGACCAGAGTCACACTGCAAACCCAAGGTAAAACCTGGGCCAGTAATTTGGTTTGTGCTGGTGTGGAAGGAGTTGTGTCAGCTGGGAAAAGGCACATCACCAGGGGCTCTGCTCTTTGAATGCTTCTGCTGAGGTTCAGGCACATTCACGTGTAACACCCAAACCACAGCTACACAAATCTATTTCTTATATAAAACTGGATTTTGTTTATCAACTGGTCTCTATAGAGAAAAAAATAAAATTCTTTATACATACAAAGCAAACAGCAAACAGCTCTGCCTAATTTCTAACCACAGGAGTTCAGAGGACCTGGCAGCTACAGAAGATTTGAAGATTTTCCTGTCTAATCACAGTGATTGTTTCCCCACAAGGAAACCATATAAAGCTTTTAGTTTAGGCAGAGAGTTCTAATGATCAAACCTGAAAAAAGAAATAATCTGTGTTTTCTCCACCTACCCTTTAGACAGGACTATTCTATCTACTGATTTTTTTCTCCTTCTGGGAGGGAGAGTGGTAGCCCTGTGAGCTTGCTGAAAGTTGTCAAAGCCATAGAACTAAAGAGAGATCAAGAGAGCTGTATCCTGTTCTTTGAATGCTCATTCCCAACCTGAAGAGCTCCTTCAGCAGCACTTGAAACCACTCCATGCTCTAAGCACAGTAAAATGGAAGCCACTTGACCGAGTCAAGCATGGAACAAGTCTATCATCACACAGCTCCTCCTCTCCCTCTTTGAGACAGAATCCTCTGATCCCCATTAACAGAAAAGCTTAATTAAAATAAAATTAGCACTCTTTGCTTTCCCTGCTGTCCTCCCTGCTGTGAAAATCTACTGGTACACCGACTCATAATTACCAAATTGACTTATTTTAAAGTGTGTTCTTTGAATTTCCATCAATCATATTTTGTTCTGCAGTCAGTCTGGCTCTTTGCCAGGTCAATGAAAAGAACCACCACCCTTACCTCCACTTGAGACAGGCCAATATCAAGATCCCTGCTAAGCTCCACACTGTCTAGCAAACAGCTGAAATATCACTCAAGGTTTTACATAACCCTACAACCATCAAACCACGTGCATAATTGATGCCAATATGCCAAAACCCAAAGAAAGAGCATATATGCCCAGCAATCCATCCACAGGGAAACCTTCCCAAGCTAAACACTAAATATTGTAGGTTATTTCCAACAATTATCAACTCCTCTCTCATGCTGTTGTATGGCAGGACTGGATTTCCTTCCCTGGAGACAAACAAGAGCAATGTTACCTTACTGCCACTGAGACAGCAAAGCTTGAGAAAACAAATTTGAGTGACTCTGAAACCACTTTACTCATCTAGCAGCTGGGAGAGAGTCTTTGCCAAAGAGAAGCTCTCCATCTAACATTTTCCTTCACCAATAATAGGACAAGATGTTTCTATCCCAACAAGAAAGAAAAATGCATGATGTATATGTAAGACACAGAAAATGTGTTCTGACAAGATTTAAAGAAATAAATATTAATAATTCAGGTGATTTCCCAGATGTAGTGTATTACATATGGAAAGCTGCAGAGGAAATAAGAAGGTTCAAATCTTTTTTCATAAACTTGTATGAATAATTCCACTTCTATTTGGATAATGACACAGAGTTGAATAGGTGTTACTGTTGAAAGCACCTTCATACAATAATTACACACCACAAACTGTTTTGTAATGTGGGACCAAAAGAGATTCCTCTTCAATAAAAGCATCCTGAAACATTAAATTTGTATCAACCAGCTAAAAGAAAGAACAGATAACAGTTCATCTTAGAAAATAAGGGAATATCAGTTAGTTCAGTATTTAAAGAAATTCTTATGCTTCTCAGTAGTATTGGTAAGGCAGTTCAGAAATATAAATTGTAGAAATTGAGAAACAAAAACATACTGATATTTAGGATTGAAAATAATTTTGAAAATTCTGACACTGCAATAAAGAGAGGTTGCCATTTGCTAGAAGGAAGGAATAAAGTGCTGATTTCTAGCTTTCAACTGAAGTATGATACCTTTAGCTTTAAAACAAGGCACATTCTTTAACTTAGAACCCTCCCTGAAATGTAACTGCAAATTTCTGAATTTAGTTCTGAAACCTGTATAAACACTCCTGGAAATACAGCCCAGCCCAGGAGATCAAAATACACAAAGAGCTGTTTGGTATCTCAGGGGCCTTTCCACTGCTTCCAGCATCTTAACCAGTTCTGAGAAACAGATGCCCAGGGTTTTTTTGTTTTTTGGGTTTGTTTTTTTTTTTTTTATTTGATAGCGAATGGCCAGCCACAAAAGCTGAAAAACCTGAACCTGGTTGTAGACACCCACTTCCATTTCTCTCTCCACCTCCTGGGTGCAAACATAACCAGTATTTGAGAGTTTTCAAATGCTTCTTCTCCTTCCTAAACAAATCCCGTCATTCCAATTGTTCAATACATGAACACACCCCCATAAATGTGCTCAGCAAGAGATGATGCCATTTCCCTTGTGATCTCCTGCACAGTGAGAACAAACCCCAGGGAGCCACTCAAGATCACTGAGGCCACCCTGGGGACCCTTTCTCAGAGCAGGGCATCCTCCAGCCCCAACCAGCTCCAGACAAACACCCAGAGCCTTCTCAGCAAGGCTCAGGCTGGCAGCAGGCACAGGAGGTGCTCCTGCTGGATGCTCAGGCTGCGGGAGTGGAAGTGGCCCAGGATCTGTGCCCTGCCCTGCAGCACTGTGTTAACCCTGTGGACAGTCCATGTGGAGCTGGAGCTGCTGAGCCCTGGTCCTTCAGGCAGCCTGGATGCATGACCTGCCCTCAAAACAAGGGAATGCAGGCACCTCTCTCTGACTGACCATGATTTGCGAGAAATTTTTTGTTTTCTCATCAGAGACATACTTCCCAACGTAACAGTTTGGATTTTACAATGAGAATGAAGAGAATGAGCTTCCTGAACTATTAACTGTCCTGTTCTGGGATCTCACATCCTTTATTTTGCACTTTTCCCTTCAGTTTCTTGTTATTCTTATCCCATTAACATAAGCTGTGTCTCTGTGCAACTGTGCCAGCACAGAATGCATGTCTGACATGGTAAAAAACCAACCAAAATCTCACTTGAAGATATTACACACACACATTGTTTATATAACCCATTAAACTGTGATATAACCCATTAAAGAGTGGCAGAGAACAAACAGCATAACTCACACAAACGCTGTGGTTTCTAATCCATGGTGCAGATAAATGTGTTGCTGGTCCTGGGGCTTGCTGCTTCAGAGCTTACACCACGAGCCTGGGAGACTCGAGGAAAACCAGGGACCAGTGATGGAATGTGGCACACAGCTTTGGAGCTGTTACTGCTCCCAGCATCCTGGTGCTGCCTGCTGGAGAGCTCAGGGCCTGCTGCTCGCCACCAAAGTTCCATTAAGCAACCCCCAGGATTTATTCCTGACCACGTTTTTTGACGTTTACACAACATTCTCCATTTTTCATTACTCCGAGGGAAAATCAAGAATAAAGGATCTGCTGTTTGCAAGCTGTTGTTTAAGAAGACTGAGCTGGCTTTGTGGAAGGGCTTTTATGCAGTAATTTTGATCTGGTATAGAATTATCATCAGCAAATAACTAAATGCATTTGTAGGCTTTGTGGTTTATAAAGGGAGTCGTTAGAAAACAACACTTTACATGTTTTATGAACAGACAACAACAAAAAAATCTGAAAACACTCTTATCCCCACTTACCTCAGTCTTGGTGCTTATTTCCAGCATGTAGAGGAGCAAAACTTTTGCCAGTGTAAATATATTTATTCCTACACATGTGCATTAACCTCAGTTGACAGTGTAATATGAAAACTGTATATAGTAAGCATCAAAATAAATCTGTGCAGATACTTTTATTTCTTCCCAAAAATTAATCAGTTTTTCCCATCAATTTTTTTTAAGCTTACAAAGCTTTTCTCCCCTAGTTTTGACTTTTTTTTTTTTAATAGTAAGTGATGCTTTTTATATTGAATTGGCTGGAAAAATTACAGTTAAACCATATCAACTTGGTGCTTTATAAGGGGAAAATGGATTGTGAAAATATTGTTTTCCTTCTTCCATGCACTTAAGTATTTTGCATGTTTTATCTGGAACTATGCATGTCTCATCAATTTAGCAAACAGAGAGAGAAAACTCACATACAGGAAAACTTTAGAACAAAACAGCTAAACTTTACCTTTTCTTTTCTTTTTTTTCCCCTTCAATGCACAGCAATCAGATAACATTAAAGTATGCATACTGATAATAAATAGATTTCTCTCCTCAATCAGCTCTTGTAACCATCATATTCCCCACATTAGAACAAGTAACTGCAGAAAACATTGAAGGTGAGCAGTTCTAAACTCTTCTGTTTGAAACCCTGAAAGTGTTTCAGGGACAGTTTCCCTTGGGACCCCCAGTCCTCTGCCTGTCACCAGAATGCCCTGATAAAAGGAAAACCCTTCCATTACAGACAACTACAGAAACATTATTATTTTTATATAACATTATTATATTTTTTATATATATATAACAATGCAGCCATAGAAAAACTGCCAGCCAGTTAAGAATGTTTCATGTGAAATCAGAATAGAAGAATGACTGAAGAGCTCAAAGCTCCTTGGAAATGTCCCTCACATTTCTTTCTGTGTGTTTGCAGCAGATGAGCTGCACATCTCTTGTGCAGAGGAAATTCCAAGATCAGAACACTCAAAGAGTCATTGGGAATGTTGAATAGAACTCATGGCAGAGGCTCATCATTAGTCTCTCTTTTCCTGCTTTTCAAACTGAATCAGGATTTTATGTCTGGAATAATGTGCTCAGGTAAACCTCAAAAAAAGTATTCTTTAAAAAAAAAAAAAATCAAATATTCTGTAGAATACTGAAGGTGCTGACTTTTCCCTTTATAAGAAAAGCAATTACACTAAAAATGAGGTTCTGTTTTACAGCATCTTAAAAACAAAAACCACAAAAAAGGTTTCTAAAATCTTAGAATCTATTTTCTAAACTCACTTGTACCTTTAACGTGCAAACTAAACCAGTACAGTGTTATAACTGCTCCAGAGATTATGTCAAACACCCAGACAAACCACAGCACCCCAAAGATGGCCAGAGAGGCTCCAGCACACGGCTAAAACATTGTATTGACACCACCACAGAAACCATATCCCCCTTTCATCCCCTTTGCATTTATTACTGCTTGCATTGTGTTTTCAAGATTTTCACCATCACTAGACAGAAATGGAAATTCTTTTTTACCATTTGCCTACTGTTCAGTACACCAGAGTTAAGAGTGAGATAACAAGAAGTTTCCAAAAGCAGACTATTAAAGAAATAATCTAAAAAACCTGCATATCATAAGAGTTATTGAGAATTTTTAAGGCAACTGCACATTTTCATAAATGCACACGTATATCTAAATAAAACCAAACCTTTAAAGGACAGCTATAGTGATTTTTTTTAATTATATGACCTCGGAATATCAGTTGCTTTTCATGTTCGCACTGAAGAGAACCTGGAACACCTAATTAAATGTCAGGATTGATTTTACATTTTTCAGTTTGAATTTAGTGGATCTGCTTTACCAAAACTTCCAATAATAAAGCAACAATTTACAAAAGAAAGTTAAAAGAGAGAAATTAAATACTGTTTTTTCAAAGAAGTTATGAGTTGCTCAAAAGGATGGTATGTTAACCATTTTAGCAAGACTGATTTACTAGCAAGGGTTTCTGATGAAGACAACTGATATAATCTGTATAATTAATCTGTGTCAACTCAGAGAGATTCTTATCTCCTGTAAGAAATTGGTAAAGATAAGAAGAATTGATTTCCTGCCCCTCCCATCTCTCAGATGAAGCCCTGCCTGAAGAACAGCAGCACTGCTTTGTTGTTTACTGCAAAAGAAACCCCTCACCAAGATATTTACCAAATGTACAGGACTGAACGATTAGAGTCACATTAGCATCACACACAGAGAACAGGAAGCTGGAATTAGTGAGCAGTGGCAGAAGGTTTTGTTTGAATGCAAAGAATGCTTAAACTGAGAGTTACACACATCTCACATCAACAGTATAATTTGTCTTCCTCAAGCAAAACCAAAAATACTCCACAGGGATCATTCTAAAGATTTGTATGTTCCTGAAAAATCATGACAGTTCAAAATAGTTTTTCTGTCCCTATCTGCTGGAATAGAAATAAACAAAATTCTTCTAATAATCAGTTCCACCTGTCCTGAGGCTCCACAACAACAAATTGCACTTGGAGGTTACACAGGAAAAGGAACATGCCCAAAAACCCACGGAGAAAAATCAGAGCAACAAGAAATCCTGGAATCCCAGAATGGTTTGGGGTTGGCAGGGACTTCACAGCCCATCCAGTGCCTCCCCTGCCATGGGCAGGGACACCTCCCACTGTCCCAGGCTGCTCCAAGCTCTGTCCAGGCTGCCCTTGGACATTTCCAGGGATCCAGGGGCAGCCACAGCTGCTCTTTCCTGTGCCAGGGAGGGCAGTAGGAGAATGAAAACTTTCCAAAGTAGAACAGAACAGGAATTCTTCCTCAAGCAGCCAAACTCTCCATCCAAGTCACCAAGCAGGTAATTAATTTGCTCCCTCCAGGCAATATCCAGCCCTCACACGGTGCAGTCATTTCAGTACTTTCAAAAGGAATTCAAACTGTCTTAATTACTAAAATAAAAAGTGGTCAGGTACTGTAGGAACCTCTTTTCACTGACTAGCTCTTAGCAAGAAATATTAAGTTAGAAGATAAGACCTTGCAAGTTTATTTCTTTTTCTACAAGACAAACTCCCTGATGTAACATTGAATCTCTGTCAGCTTGTTTATTTTTTTAATTTCCCACTTCATGACAGGTAAATATTTATTACTACTGGATGAGTTATTCATGTGAAAGATCTTTCAGGATTCCCAAGTACTCGCTACACTAATAGAAATGCAATTAAGAATAATTTAGTTAAAAGCTGTAAATGGTAACTCCACAGTGCACACCTCCACTCCAGGCTCAGCTCAGAAACATAATCAAAATGCAACATCCAGACACCAACATTTCTTAGGCTCTCCATCCATATTAAATGTCATTGGCCGTTTCAACTTCATTAAACCTTAAACAATTTATTGGATAATTAGAAAGTACCACAAACATGTATCACATTCCTTCAAGGAACAGTGCTACAAAAGGGATGACACACACTAAGTTTAGCCTAAGTTTTTCACAAATTCTTAAGTACAAATGAAAAATAAAAATCAGCCTGAGAAGACAAGCAATAAGTAGAAACTGTGAATAAACGAGACTATGTATCAGACTTTACATTGCCTACTGAGAAAAATAACAATTAGAAAACCCAATAAAAGGAACACCAAAAAAACCCAAACAAACAAAAACCAAAAAAAGGAAAACAAAACAAACCTCAGAAGATACCCCCCAAAAAAACCCCACCAAAAAAACCAAGACCCCAACAACCAAGGCAAACTTCATTATAGAATTTGCAAATTCTGAGCTTTATTGCACAAGTTGATAGATTTCCAAGGCCAGAATCACAGATCCAGTTGGATTAATCAGATCTCAAGCCAGGCAGACATAAAAGCTACTCCAGTCAGCTTGAAACACACATGGACTACCCTGAGCACACAATTAAATGAACCAAGTAAACCCACAGCTCCCAATTTCTGATAGAACTCATCGTTCAGTGGTGTTCAGAGTGCAGTTGGATGTCATTAATGTGTCTGACAACCAGAATTCCCCTTTCCATGGACTATCAATGGCTGTGTGTATATAATTATGACACCAGAGTTGAATGCCAGCAATGGCAGCTGAGCTCAGACGTAGTGTGTGCTTCTGTGGCCCCTGAGATGGCACTGCCAAGTGTGGGAGATCTCACCCCCTGGGACAGTGCCCACTGTCACACCAGCAGTGGCACAAAGGTCAGAGGGGTAACATGGGGCAGGCAAGTTCGGATTTATCACTAAAAACTGCTTTATATAATAACTACAGAAAAAAACAAACTAGCTTTCCCTACACAGAACCGCGGTGCTTCTGCCCCTCCTCTCCACCTGCTATTAATCCTGCCAGTCCAAAAATCCCCTTGCACCCCCCCCAGATGCTGTAAATAAATGCCTGGCTAAGCAGCCAGGTCCTGGGCTGTGCCCTGCAGAACACAGCAGCCAGGCTTTCATCGACTGCCTGCAAAAGGCAAAGTTAATAGCTGCAGGTCTCTGCTTTATCCCCAGGAGCTTCACATGGCAGCTCCAGAGTGAAAGAATCCACTGCTAATTTCGCCCTCCCTTATATAAATGTCAAGCATTGTGTATTAGCCCATCCCTCAGGGACTCGTGTGCAAATGTTTTGTATTTTTTTTGCGAACAATATTGTAACAGCAACCTTGCTGGGAAAGCCCAAGTTGTTTGGCAATCCCACACACAGCAGTAAGTTAAAATAAATAAATAAACCCCACTATTACAGGTAATAAACCTGCTCAGATAAATACTCTTAAGCACAACAATCATATTACAGAGAAAAGCAAATCTCAGCCAAATCAAAAGCTTTAGAAATGGTGGGGGTTGAGGTGTACTTTTCAGTTTAGTGATGTATTCACTTGTGGTTTGAACAAATTAATAGAATTGCTTTTATGAAAGAATTTCATCATGACTATTACAAAAATAAATAAAATAAACTCTGTTTTCAAAAGTATCATCCCAGAACAATTCACAGATTTATCACCAAATCCTTCAAGCTGGTTTTGTGTTATATCATTCATATTCCTGCTTTGAGAATTGGCTACCCCAGCTTCTCTTTGCTCATTATGAACAGAAATAAATAAATAAGAAGGAAATCCTTATCAAGGTACATAAATTCAGCAGTAATCCTCTCCCTGTAATAAAATAATCTAATGCAAATAATGTCTAAATGACATCAGGAGTTTGGGGGAAAAGGAGGAGGGAGGTGAAAGAGAAAAAGAAAAGCACTGAGGCTTTTGGTCACAAAAAGTGCTTTCATTGTTAGGCTGAAGTGTAAAAAAACAATGTTCAGGACTAGTTTCCAGAGGCCAGAATGAAAAGTACACTGGATTCGTAATGCCTTCAGTCAACACATTCTCATCATTGCCTGGTTCTTGTGTGATTCAGAGATCACACACTGATTTGATGCAACAAATAAACGTGAAACTACAGCTCCAAATATTTTAATGTGTTACAGAGATGTGGCCATTGGACTGGAACAATTTTTACTTGTTACAACACAACAAGCAACAGCGAAGAAAAGAAGTAGAAAGAAGAAGAGTGACCCGACAGAAGCCATTTTTTATTAATTTTGTTGTGCAAAACACTTACTAAAATAGTTTTAGTCGAGTGAGGATTGCCCACATTAAAGAATACCACATAGGCAGTAAAAACAATTATTTTGGCATTGTATCAGATGAAACCCAAGTCCAATAAACATCCAGAAGAGCTGTAGTGACATACAATGATGGAGAACCCAGACCATGGCTTCTGCTGGGGATGAACAGGCCTTAAAATAACTTCAAAGTTATGAAATGAAGTGGTTGGGGGCGAGGAATAAACCTCACACAAATTCCATTTGAAAAGGAGACAGCAGTCACCGGCAGGAATGTTCTTTAGCCTGCAGTGCCATCGTCTGGCTATGGGAGCGATTTCATCACGGGGTGGGGAAATGCAGCCAGAAAAATATTCAAATAAAAAAAAGAACAAGCCTTAATACTGTGCAGGTCTGTAAAAGTGCATGGTACTGAGGGAAGCCGTAGTATTTACATGGAGAAAAACTGAATGCATAAACGAAAATCTGATTCTCAAGTCAAGGCAGGACACGAGAGAGAACATTCAAACAAACTGACAAAAACTATTGGCCAAAAATGCCATGTAATCTAGAATCACTGTCTTGTCAATTTGTTTGTTTTTGTTTTTTTTTTAATATACAGTTATTAGCTCAAAATTTAAGGTAAATGATTTAATTCAAAAACCATTGCTGAATAGTTTATATTTGTGGACCTTAAAGGCAAATACCCAAAGTGATATTTCATTAATTAAGGGACTACAACAACAACATGTTTTGAACTGTGTATCTCAAAACATTTCAACCACATACATATGATCTGCTCTGAGCTTCACTATGCCAGGCAAAAAAAAAAAAAAAAAAAAAAAAAAAAAAAAAAAAAAAAAAAAAAAAAAAAAAAAAAAAAAAAAAAAAAAAAAAAACCAACAAAACCAGCCTTTTCTTTGCTATAATGATTATTACATCACCTAACCCACTTTAGGGGTAATCAAACATCACTTGAGTGATGTTTGAGACAAAGTTCAAATAAAAGCAACAGAGAGACATTTGTGGTAACTAAGGAGTGTTAGGATCATCAGTCTGGTCCTAAAATTCAGATAGATGGGATAAAAAACCCCCAGGACATGACACATGTGGCCCTGGGAAAAATCTCAAAAAGCTCTGGTAGGCTTCAAATACACAGGAAAGTAAGAGGCAAGGTAAGAGCAGTTTGTGACATTTCCATCAACTTATTTAAGTATGAAGTTTCAGGGCTCTTTTAATTAATTTTGAAGCAGTGTTTGTAGTGAAAGAGTAAGTACAAGGAATGTTTTGAAAGATACATCCTTTAGCATGCAGAATAACTTGACCTAGGCTCCAATCTGACTCAATTCTCAGAGTCTTCTGTGTCAGGTTACAGCAGATCAGACCTGAGTACACTGCTGTCTGGTTTAAAGGCACAAAGTTAATAAATTCCCAATGGAGCTCAGCTTAGAAAGCCTCCAAAATAAATATGGACACTCTGACAGAGTTTGTACTGGTTAAGACTCTTGAAAAGAGTGCAGAACTTCTAAAAATTATGACACTTTCTTTGGAGGACTCGACTTTAGGAACAAACATTGAAAGTTTTGGAACCCACCAATCTCCAAATCTCACAGCAACGACTAATATTGCATCTGCTCCAGCTGAGGCTGGAAGCACCACAAGTGAGGCACATAATCCTTTCTTTCCCCAAATGTAACTGGATTATTTTTTCCTCATGCAGTGAGACAGAGCCTCACTGGAATAACAGCTGCAATGCAAACACACAACAACCACACCCAAACTGTCTTAATTACCTTAATTGCCACGGCAAGGACTGAGGGAACGCCCAGAATTACAAAGCTTTTGGAGGTTCTTCAAAGGAATTTCAATCATACAGCAACATTCCATTTAAATTCATTTGGAAAGGCCAGTGACTGTAAATAAGGTCACCTGGGCTGATTTGAAGAATGAATTCCCAAGTCTCTCAAAAGCATTTTCTTCCCACTGCAAACAAAAAGTGGCCAGAACTGCAGCACCTGGTGTGTGTGGGTTATTCTGTACAGTGCAGGAAAGCTGGGACAGCACAGACCTCTTTGAAAGAAACCAGCCCTCAGCTGATATACAATCAGCTTTTCAGGACAGAATTTGGAAAATAAATGCAGCTGGAAAACACAGCCATGTGCTGATTTGTGCTCAGATCAAAACCAGGTGGATTGACAGAACAAGCTCTATTTCCAAGCATCCCAAAGGAATGGAAATTCAGCATCAGGGCAGATTCAGTAAAGTCCACTAGCTGCAGAAATATTTAAAACCCAATGGGTATCATGTTATGTAATTAAAGTTATCAAATTAAAGTATCTCTGTTAACTACATGGAAAAACAGGTTTGCACATTTAAATGCCTCCCTAGAATGAGTTGCAGAAAAAAATTAATTTCTACATCACATTATCTGTGATTACATGAAATGACCTAATCCTTTATAATGAAATACATAGGAAAATTACTATGTCTGTGTTGTAGACTGAAGCATCAGACATTAAAAAACAAGACTGTGGTACGGATGGCAGAAGACAAGAGAGTTTAACACACAAAACTTGGTCACTAAATTAGGGAGAACTTTGTACTTCACAGAACTGAAACAATTAGTACATGTTCTTAATTAATAATGTTCTTAATCTGACAGTTTTAAGGAGATTTTAATACAAATGAAGCTGTATTGTAGAGATAGAGTGTTACTTTTCTGCATGTTATTGAATTTTAATGCTCTCATAGATTTGATGCAATACAGATTCTAAAGGTTTTCAATTTACCTTTTGCATTTTTTTGTACTCAGACTGTGTAGTAAAGATTCGAAATTCATTGCATTTTAATAAACAGTGCATCACAGTTCTTCAAAAGCATTTTATAGAATGTAACCAATACAGAAGGGCAAAGTTCTTCAGGTGTTCCAACTTTTCAAAACTACTCAAATGTTATCATGAGAAATTTCATCCCAACATCAGTTAGAAATCAATTGAGCAAGAATTATGCATTTTTAACAGCAGTGAAAAGACATCAAAGGAGATATAAACCCAACCCTTTTAATGTAGAAATGAAGAATTTAATGTTTAATGTAGAAATACGGCTTTGGAAAAGAATGGTGGAGATCCTGACTTGCAAGGCCACAAGGGGCAGGCAGTATTCTTGAGTGGATGTCACCTCCCACACCTGGCACCTCGGAGGTAAAAAGCAAAACCTGATTTTCTTTGGCTGCTGTGAACCAAAGAAATACTGGACTCTGTTTAGGAGAAATACGACGATACAGGCAGATGAGAACAAAGGAAATAAAAGCCAGGAACACAATGAAACAGCAACAAACTCTGGGTGCAAAGGCAAAAAGTTTCAGGAGTTAGACACAATAGGAGTGTCCTAACTGTGATCATCCAAGGCACAAAGAATGTTTTCCATCCAGTTGTTGTGACAGAACCTCAATTGGTGCAGTAAGATTTTACCCTCCCTGCAAATTCTGTCTTACATTACTCATTAACCAATTGCCTGCTCAGCAAAAGGCCACAGCAAACCAAAGTTTTAAGAAACACATCAGCCACATTTGCTGAAACAGATGTTCCTGCTGGATTTCAGACAAATCACACATGCACCAAACCTGTTCTGCTCCTTAGACTTCAACCTTTATCAAGTCTTGAAAGTGAAAGAAAGTAAAAGAGATCAGATTTTTTAAAAATGGCATTGTTTTGAAGTCAAAATGTTTTCTGTTTTCATGGTATGCATATTGCCATTATCTTTTAAAATAAAAAAAGGCAAAATTAATTGTCTTGTGTACATTAGCCTGCTGATAGGGATGGATAAAAGGAAGGCTTAAAAAAGCCTTATTTGGACTTTAAATGGCAGTGTTCTTTTTTCAACATTTATACTCTATTTTTTTTTTCAGAAATAATTCCTGATCTTTTAAAAAAACAGCTGTGAGACAGCAAGTATGACATAGTGGGACATGCCTGTACACCAGTCCTTTTAGTATTGCCCTGGGTGTCCTGGTTTAGTTCTGAAGAGATAAATGGCAGAATCCCTGGATTTTCCTGACCTTGATCAAGAAGAACAAATTTTTAGCTGAACTGTGCAGAACTGCTATGATTACATCAATCTAATCTGGAAAGCACATGGTTTATATATAAACCATGCTCTCTGTCTCATCCATCAAATTGAAAGACAATAAAACATACTTCTGTAAGAAAAATTGGGGGGAAAAATCCATTAACCCTTATTTTACTGCTTACATAAGAATCCTCAACGATGTTTCAAAGACTACAGAAGCATGCGTGCATATTCAGGTTTGTAAATAGGGATATATATAATTGAAATGTAAGTGGTTTTGAAATAATAGGCTTTGTTAGAGAGAAAGACACTGCATCATTGCTGGAGGAATCATTCTGAAATAATGGAATTAGAAAGTTTTGATCAAACTGCCCAACCAACACCAGGCAGCCACAAAAAAAAACATCTATTGCTACAGAGAAAAGATTCACCTGGCAAGAGATCCCATGCAACACAAAAAGACAAACTGGAATCAATGAGAAATGAATTGGATTACTGGACAGAAGCATATTCCTGCACGTGTTCAAGCTACTGGGAAAGTAACACAGCCAGCAGGTGTAAAAACCCTTCCAAATGCCTGCTTACCCTTTCCTGCTCCAATCACAGCCACGCTGTTAATCAGCTTGGACTGCAGCCCAGATATTAATTTGGCAAACAAAACAATCATCTGATTCAGTCTGTCCCCTTCCAGTGTGCTGCAAACAATCTGCCAGGGATGCTGTTGCCATGTGTGTGCTCCTGGAGAGCCAGCTGAGCAGTTTATGCTGAGATAGAAGGTGCTACACTCCCATACCATGCCTAAAGATTTCCCTGGCCATTGGCAGGGTGTGAATTGTCCTCTGCTGCCCAAGGAAGTGCCAGGATATGCACAGAGAAGGGCTGGGATATGCAGCTTCAATAGCCATGGACTCCTTTTGAGTAAAAATAAATAAATCCTGCAGAGGAACCCAGTGTGTATGAGCAAAAGGCTGCTGGCTCATCCAAGCCTCACTCCCTCACTGACCACAGGAATCCCATCCTGCTGCTGGGATTCCTTCCTGGAAACACTTCCAGCAGCTGGGGATTTCCTCTGCATGTCCTGGGGTTTGGCTTTGGTTAGGGTTTTTTGTCTCTTCCCTTATTAAGTGATCTCAACTCATGAATGTTCTTGCTTTTACCTTTCCTGTGTCTCCCCAGTCCCAGTGCCAGGTGGCTGGGGGTATCAGCTGCTGCCTCAGCCAGCTCATCACAGGTGTCAAAACCTTTGGGTGACATCCTGTCCCTCCTCCTTCACTGTGACAGTGCTGCTAGACATGAGCAATCCCTCTGTTTGAACCACTCTTGGCAGGGAGCCTCAATGCCCAAAGGAATTCCCACCACGAGCCAACCCCTGGGTACCAACAGAGAGGAGCAATCACAGCTCCAGCCTCTGCAGCCAAACATTGCTGTGGAGGATCCCAAGCCTGTCCAGCAGACCCAGATGTTGCTGCAGGCACAGAATTGAGCCCACACGCACAGAGGGTCAGTGCACAACCTCTGCTCCCATCCATACTTATGCTGAAGGCATGGAGTAGAAGAAACAAATGAGAATTTTTAATATCCAATATTCACAAATATTGCCATAAGAATATTTTTAATTCTGGTTGTAAGGAGAAGAAATTCAAAAATATAAGCAGTGGCTCAATTCCTAAAAGGAACTCAAATTTTCAATATCAAAATTTAAACTTTCCATAGAGATCCAGTATTTGATACAGGAAAAAAAAATGTTATTTATCTCTCTCCATTTTATTATTTACAGCAGTGGCCTGCATGGAGTCCTTAAACAAATCTCAGGTGGCATTCCCAAGTTTCCTATCCAATGGTTTCAGTGAGGATTACACAGGACTGCACAATTTTACACCACAAAAAAGCAGCCTGAGATCAGAGCATTTGTTTGGTGTTGAATAAAGACAGAGCAATGCAACCCCCTCTATAGCAGCACATTGGTGGGCTTGTCTCAACAGCACCTCTACTACAAGGACTCAGAATAAATCATAAAAGAACTTGCATTTCCATTCATTTGTTTCTGGAGAAATACATCATCTCTAGATTTCTACTTCACCAACAGGGCTCTTTAAGGTTAGTTCAGGAAAACAGGCCTGTCAGTGGCTATTTTCCTTATAAAATGTAGGAACGAAACATTCCTATGCCTAAGCACAGGTTGGCAGTAATTTAAATGAAAGAAAAGGGCCCAGCCTGGCACTCTTCTGTCTGTACAGAGATCACTTTGCTCACACCATAAGGCCTCTCTCCTCTTTCAGTGCTCTTTAGACCAGCTCCAAAAAACCCTGTGACCACAAAAACACCTGAAAATGAAGTCATAGGTACATGTTGTCAAGTCAGTCTTTCTTTAGCAAACGTCCCACATCTTTATTTTAAACAGTGAGAAAAATGACAAGAGAAGGAAAAGTCAACTGGAAACTCCCTTTTCTCCAAAGTATCAGTGACCATGAAACCCTCTGGGACATGTCAACAATATAAAACCCCACACTGAGGACTCTGGATTATGAAAAGCTTCTGAAAGGAAAACCACCCAAACCCTTCTAAAAGGAAATGTTCCACCACGGCAGCACAAGTTGCAGTCTCCCCTTGCTGTGAAGGTTTATTGGTTCACAAACACAGACAAGGTCCAAGATGTGTTCCTATTCACAGCATACCAATATTTATAGATCTCTGGGTTTGTTGTTTCTTTTTTTTTTTTTTTTTCTCTTTTTTATATAACTGCAAAAGACAATTCTCCCCTCTGTTTTTATACCTGTTGAATACTTAATGGCCAGACAGAAACAAAATTTCAGCAAGGCTTGAGTCTCCCATGAATTATTTTTCAGTTAATTTTGGCAGGCAATTAGCATGAAATTGGACTTCATTTTTCCTTTTCCCCTCTGATTCCTCCCCCCAAATCTCAGTATTTTAATTTTACATTTAGCCAAGTATTAAATCAAACAGTTTCTGTCTCCTGCCCTCTCCCTTGTCCCCAAGTGAAACATAATTACTTGTATGCAATGCAGGTACAGTACATATGAATATATGCCAAAGTAACTTGTGCATACATTTGCTTCAGTGCTAATAAAATATTTTATTCATGCATATAAAAGAATGTTCTTTCTAGCTCAGTGAGCTTTTTAGAGGTTATTAGCAGGAATGTGTCATATACCTAATGAAATTTATTTCAAGGTAGAAGAGGTTTTTTTTAAAAAAGTAAAACAAAGTCTGAGAATGAATTCTGTAGACAATCACAGAATTATAATTTCAAGATTTATCAAAATATCCTCAAAATGTATATTTGAAAAAACCTCCCAATAAAAATATGATTTATTTGCAGCAGCAATCATGTTTATACATATTAATGCAGGGGTAGGAGATTTGCTGGTTCAAGATGGAATGGGTTGGTAAAAAGACACAGTGGTAAAAGATTTTTTTAGCCCCCTGCCTTAGCAGGTATTGCAGCACAGAAAATACACTATATCCATGTCCCTTCTGTGTGCTCAGCATATGTAAAAGTCATGCAGCAGAACAGGTTGACACTTCAGTGGGAGGTCAAATTATTGTTTTGGCACTTCTGTCACGCCTGTCACTTCAATTCCACTTTATCAAATTACAGATTGCTAGATAGAGTTGGATTAGGGGGAAAGACAGACACACACACACACAGAGGAGCAACTGTCAGCACTTCAGTTGTGAAATCCCATAATTGCATGTCAGTGACAGCGAGAACAAGAGAGCAGTAATAGGGCTGACATTATGAGCATTCAAATACCAGGAAACTTTGCAGCAAGGCTTTGCACTCTGTCAAGCCACATGCCAGGAAATGGACTGGATTTCTGAGCAATTCCTCACATTAGAATTGCCAATATTTATTAGGCTGACTAATGCAGTGTCTTAAGTGCCAGGGCAACTTTCAGCTCCCTGTTTTCTTTTTTTTTTTTTTTCCAGAAGTATTGCTTTTATTTGAAAAGAACATAAAACTAAGACAAAGGAGAAAAGAATCTTTTGATTTAAAAATATCACTGAGAGTAGTATGAATAATAATAAATACTGCCTAAACAATGTAGATTATGGGCTTGAGTCAACCTTCTGAGTTTTAGGATCCCTGGAGTGCAGCAGATCATGATTTCAAACAACTGTGAAGGAACCAGCCATGAATTTCAAGTAACTTTTCAGGTAATAAACAAACCAACAACACACCCCACACACCCCCCTTAGATAACTTCATCCTTTTGTGGAAGTTGTGGAAATTCCAGCTCTGCACTGAGGAGGGCTCAAGAAGCATCACCCAAATCTGACTTACATGAGCTGAGCTGTCAGGAGAACCATCTGCAGTGCTTGACAGGAGGATGCTATTCCTGGAACAGCTCATTATTCCCCCTCTGGGTTACTCCCCCTGGCTCCTCAGTCCTGGGGTCAACCCTCTGCACTTTGTGTGGGGCTGTCCTGCAATGGCTCAACAGCACCTGGCACTGCTTGTACCACAGGGAAAGAGGCAGGAGAATCACAATGTTCACCCTGTTAGACACCACAAGGGTCATCAACAGTCAAAATTTCCTTCAATTCCTCTAAATCTATACCCAAATGCAATTTAAACACTTCCCCAGCAATCCATTGGAGTCTATGATCTTCCCTCACAACAAAAAAAAATCTTTTAATGGGAGTAAAAATACATCTCAATGAACTACACCATTATGCAGATTGCAACAATGCCTTCACAAGTGAATAAAAATGAAACTTACTCCTCTCACTGCTAAAGAGCCCCTAAATAGCAGAAAAAGGGACTACCATGAAAGAAAACAGTGTAATAACAAATCCCCATCTATGATGCCAGGAGTTGACTTAGTCCTTCCATAGTGCTCCTCACTATTTGATACCCTTACAAATTCCCTTCTACAGTAATCTGAAGATCAGAGAAATTGGATAAATACTTTCTCCTAAAAAAAAAAAAATTCCCTTAAACTTCCAGGGAAAACTTCTTTATATGATCACTATGAACAAATGAGGAAGAAAAAAAAAAAAAAAAAAAAAAAAAAAAAAAAAAAAAAAACAAAAAAAAACCCAAAATCCAAGCTGCACAAAGCCATCGAATAGACAGAGCAAACTATATTTGTAATGCTGTTTCTTTTTCTCTGATTTTGCCTCAGACACACTTTATAACCTTGCCTACATCTGCCCTTCCCACTTCTATATATCTCCCCATATGTAACTCAACCCATATAATTGTAAGTACTTTCCTCATAGGTGTTTTTAATTTGTTTGCAAAGTAATTTGAGATCCACTGACAGAAGGCACTAAAGAAAAAAAAAAATTTAAAAAAAAAATATATTTTCCACAGCAGGCAGAGAAAAGGAAAGGCATTCCAGCCTACCCCACATCCCACAGCAGGTAACAGGGAGTTGGGAAACATTATGGCACTCCAGGGAACTTCCCCACCCTCCTGACCTCCCAGATTATTGCCCTGCTGCACTGCCATAAACTCTGCAGCTCTCATTAAGCCTCCACACTCCCAGCTCCAAAGTGGAACATTCTCAAGTCAAAATGCATCTCCAAAATATTCCCTCCATCAGCCAGTTCCCTCTGCAGAAGGGAAAATGCAGCAGGACACCCCAGCAGTGACCTTGAGCCCCCAGCAGTGGTGCTGAGCTGCTGCTGGAGGGGCATTTGCTGCCTGCCAGGAGAATTGGGACACTGCACATCACAGCCAGCACAGCCCCATCAGGGCAGAATAAACTGGAATAAAACAGAAATCAAGCAGCCAGGGCTGAAGAATAGAACACTCCCAGCATAGTAAAAACCAGCTGAGACAAAGTTATCCAGCACAGAATGGTCACTGTAAGGTAACTTCCAGTTTGCAGTGTCAGTTCACCATCTCAGGTGGAAATGTCACACAAAGCATGTCAGGGGATGTAACTTTATATCAGTTTTGGTTTCACAGCATTGCCATGAATTCATTTGATGATATGACAATTGCAGAGTAAAACAAAGTATGTCCTCCATGCTCTCTTCAGATCTCAAAGACAGAAGGACTGGGAGTAATCTTATTTACAGTTTTTCTTTTTATATTTTAAAGATTACTGTTTGGAGCAAGTCCCATTTAAACATATTAAAAAAAAAAGTAACTGCTCAGACCAAATAAAGATATGAAGTGAGACTGAATAAAAAAACAAAGATTTATAAAACATAATTTTATATAAAACAAGGCAGTTTTTTCAGTTGATGGGAGATGATGCAGCTGTGTAAGGACAACAACAACAACGAAAAGGAATTACACATTAGAAGTCTTCTTAGAGACAGACCGTGGTCTGGTTATTTTAAATGGATGGATTTCAAAGAAATGCACGTGCTCTTCCTCTTGTCAAAATGGCCAATAACCTTATTAACTGCCAACACACAGAGTTATACCAGAAAACATGGCTAAAAGGAGAAGCAGCCTGACCACCTGTCATCAGCACTGCAATAGCAGAACATCACAAAGCTTTGGAATCAGGACTCAAATCCCCCAACATCACCAGGCCAGCAGATATCCATGTAATTTTTACAAAAAATCACACGTGGTGTTTTCTTAACAGGTTTCTCCCTGTGACAATTTAAGGGTCACTTTTCTATACATGTTCCTTTGAGAAGCAAAGCTGAGGCATTTCTGTGATCTGAGTCACTAAACATCCAATATTGTGATGTTCAGAATGGTGGTGGGAGAGCAAAACAAGAAAGTTTCGGGTGTGTCAAATGCAGAAAAAATAATTCACTATGTGGGAAATGAGTTGTACATGCACTTATGGGTCTTCTCCAATTTAGTAATTCATAATTCTCCAGGCCAGAGAGAGCAGACTGTGCATTGCTTGTCACCTGGTATTCTCAAACCTGGGAGCTTTTGGCCTTGCAGAAAATAAATAAAAACCTTTCATGGAAAGGTCAGATGAAGACAATGGAAGGAGAGACAGATCACAGTGATGAAGTGGTTATGATAATTAACTGCTGCCTTGGAATTTACAGAATAATAGATCTCAAAATAATAAGTACAGTTATTAAATTTGGGGTTGCCTCCAGGTGGTGATTTAGTCATGGTTACATAAATTTCTACTTCAGAAGTTATAGATTAGGAAACTTCAGAAAAAAAAGGAACACAAGAAAAGGCACCTTGTAGGTTTGTATTTTGTGGTTAACTGGGCAAATTTCCCATTAATTACTAATGATATAGTTCATTAGTAGTATATTTCATTATGGAAGGGCAAATTATTAGATACTAATGATGCATGCCCTAATTGCAGCAGTTTGTCTTGATTTCAAGTTCGATGAAATAAAAATATTTATTTATAATGTTTCAGGTTTATGAATTACATTACATTCTTAATTGATGCTTTCAACAAACATGAAAGGATGCATTAGTATTAACCAGGATTGATGGATCTGTATTTGGTGATCACTGGTAACTCTCTCCCTGGACTGGAAAGAACAACTGTCACTTAAAATTGGTGGAAGCTTCAGGTTTTGGGACTAGACACAGAGAAAAGATGGAACAGATCATGCAACAACAGGTGTTTATCACATTCCTGCTCTTTCAAAGTGCTTCCACAAAATAACAAAAGAAAGTAGAAAAATTGAGGGGTTTTCTAGACAATCCTTTCTGCAGTCTATGCATGTGAGAGCTGAATATCCTGAGTCACTGCGGGTGGGAACAAGCTTTCAGGAAACCACCCCAGGTGAGAGCAGTCACTTTGGGCCACCAGCAGCCACAAGGGAAGGAATCAGACACACGTCTCCTGTAATTCCTCCTCAGGTACAAACCATGCATCATCAACCATGAAAAAACCCCACAGTTCTGGCAGCAGGCTGGAGCTCTGCCAGGTAAAAGTCACAACACAAGGGAGAAGAAATACAACTCTTTAATGGATTGGTGTCCCAGCCTTGTCAGACTCCTGACACCTTTTCCCATAGTTCACACCACAGAAAGAACTCCTGGCTTGGGCAGTTCTAGGGGTTGAACCAACACTAAAAAAAAAGTCAGAACTTGGGGTTTAGAAGGAAGGTCCCAGCCTGGATTTTAGAACACTTTAAAGCAACATGAACCTAAATAGAAGCACCTGGGGGTTTGATGGCAGCTGATGGTCAGCCTCAGTGGGACAGAGGGAGCACCAGCTGAAGTTAGAGACTTTAAATCACACGTCATGTGCTCAACACTGCTACAAACTCAGTTACTATTCCACACAGAAATACCCTGCACAGATCTAGTAATCCAGATTTTCAATTTTCAGTAGCAGCAGATTTTCAAACAAAACACGTTATTCTCTTTAAAACTGGATTGATATTTATTCCTGACAATTTAATAATTTTTTTAAAGCTGAAGGCTTCTTTGTGAAGCCTTTGTTCCTTGGTTAGCTTTTATCATCAGTAAGGTGAAGAACAAAACTGAAAAATGTATTTTGTATCTGGTTTACATTTGTCCACAGAAAATAAAACTGGAAACATTTGTTTTAATCAACTCTTTGGGAAAAAAAAGTTTCAAAGGTACTACCTATAAAGCAAGAAAGAGCAGTCATGTTGCTATCTTACAAATATTTAACATGGTATGCCAACTTTATCATGAAGGACACACAATAACTTTGTTAATAATGTAAATTAAGAATAGGAAGTGCAACTGCCTTATAAACTTTTGTAGTGTAAAGAGATTAAAACTATAATTCCCTTCTGAACAAGCAGTTATTCCAATTTCCAACAAGTATACTAAATAGAGTAAGACTGCTTTGTCCCCATTGAAGTTAAAATACAACATGAACATGGACACAGGGAAAGAACCATAAAATAATTTCACATGGCTTAATTAAAAAAACAAACAAACAAAAGAAAACAACAACCAGAGGAAATCCCAGCTACCAGAATTGCCTAAAAAAATCACATGTAAACAAGGCACTTACTTTTCTGTCCTCAGTTTCTACACCAGAACTGCACTCTGCTTTAGTGTCCTGAAAGCACAAAGAGAGAAGGCAATGTCACAAAGCACATTGACCAGCACTGGGGAGTAACTCAGGCTGAAGAACTGTTATTTTGTACACAGAGTTAGTGAATATACTCTGGTATCGTGCCTTTAGGTGAAGTTTATTAAACTTTACTACAGACATAAATTTAAAGACAGGACTGAAAGAACACACACACAGTAAAACTCCAATTCTAACTATTTGAATATGGTATAGCCAGCTCCCAGGAAAAAAAAAAAGTGATTTTTTAGTATGCATTTTTTCTTTTACTTCCATCTTGAGGAAAATCTATTGTTCACCTTTTTTTTTTTAATTTAAACAAACAAGTGATGGAAGCTGAAAGAAATATAAAGGTCAGGTAAAGAGGAAAAACTGCTTGACCTTCAGTCTATTACCAAGTGCTAACGAGGATTTGATAGATATTTGTATCTGAATCTCTGAATGGCAACGTTCAAGAACAGATATTATGATAAACATGATCCTCTCTATTTATGATGAACATATAAATGTGTGTGTGTGCACAGGCTTGTACATATGTGGATATTTTGGACACGTTTTCTTCAGGAGCGAAACAAACGATCTCAAACCTAATTACACCCAACACATGGTCCTTTTGTTTCTAAAGTGTTTTGACTTATTGAATCTATGGATTTTTTTGTGCTGAAGACACACAGGGATAATGGTTACCACAAAAATTATGCCCTGAAAGGCATTTATTGACTCACATTCACCCTTTTTACAGCAAGCTACTACTGGAAAATGAGCAAGCCAAATACAATTCAAGTCACTAAGCCATAGACAAGTGACCTACTAATTTTCTTTTCGACTTTACATTTCTATATTCCTGGAAATAAATTTTGCTTAACTATTGCAGCTTTAGAGAGTTCTATTGGGAAAAGAATAGCACACGGCTGAGGGACAATTTTTTAGTGAAAAAATACTTCCCCAACCTCTCACCAAAACTGGAACTAGTGTAATGAGGTCTCAGATTATTGGTTAGTTACTTGCACATAAATTCCAATATTAGCAAATAGCATCTCCTATTAAAAATTGAAACATATGTAAAATGAAGAATTTATGTTTCTTCAACAGCAAGCCTACTCATCTTAAATGAAGGACTGTTTTTTCTTCAAAGCCAAAGATTTCCTACCTACAACTATAAAAGATTTTAAAAAATTAAATCATTCTACCAAGTAAGATGAAGCAAGATTTCCTGGAAAAAAAAAAAAAAAAAAAAAAAAAAAACTTAAATTCACAGCAAATTAAATTAAGGATGGTTTCATGAGGCATATCACTTCTTAAACAGCAAAAAAAATTGTTATTCTAGCCAGTCTAATATATGAATCAGCACCCCTAAAACTCTTTATAGTCCATCATTTTTTGTGGGGAACCAGACTGTACTTTGTGGAATATAACACTCAAAAGTATTCTTTCCAGTGTGCTTTCCTGGCAGCCAGACAGTCTCTCCCCACGTCTCACATGTGGAGCAGAAGGAAATACTCAATACTCTGCCTACAGCCTCACTTCCTGAGCCTGTTTGGATATTTACATTTGCTGCTTTTTGGAGAGGGAGGGGGAAAAAAAAAAGAAGAAAAAAAAGTCAGGTTTTCTGAAACCTTCTCCCTCAAGGGAATGAATTCAACATCAGCACCAGTGATCTTCATGTCCTGGCTGTGCCCTAAGTCACCTTTTGGAAAGAATGTAATGTTCTTTAACATATTTATTGGTTAATCAAAAATGAATCATCTCTTTCCACGTTACCAAGGACAAGAGTGGCTCTGTCTCACACACTGACCCAAATTAACTGCAAGCAGAATAAAGAGGCTCCTCTCAGACTGCAGCCATGGCCATTAGAGGCTCTCAGCATGATGGATCTGCCTGAAGCCCCAGCAGCGCTCTGGTCCCTCCTGCTGCCCATGGAACAGTGCAGTTTGCTGGTTCACCACTCTCCTTCCCCATTAAAAGCCATTTCTAAGAATCCCGAGTTGACAAGCATTCATTACTCAATTAAAAATGCAGTTTTACCTGGGTGAAACCAAGCCCATCCTCCTCTCAGCACAGCTTCCCTGCTCTGGGTGTCTGGAGCAGCAAGGAAGGGACACCAGGGGACACCAGGGGACACAACACCTGTGGGGCCAGCCCAGGTGGAACCCATGAGATAACAAAGCTCACCTGGAGCTGGGACCTGCCTCTGACTGACAGCAGCCCTGATTAGGAAATTACGGCGTTCCTATGCCCTGCTTTATCCCTGAACATCAGACAAGCATCCCATCCCTCAGAGTTTGGTTGTAAGGATATGGAAAGTGAATCTTTACAAATTAAGCAGTGACAACCACACCTGCATGGGCTCAATCTCAGTGCAAGGGTGTGTTATCTTTGAAATGCTGTACAATAGATTCAGCTGGAGAAATGGCTGTGTGTCCTCAACACCTGGATTCAGACTTCTGCACAAGGGCAAGATAAAAACCAAATAATTTTCTGAAGCAATTAGTGTTGTGATTCTTTGAACCAGCAAAGCTACTGGCCTAATCAAATCTCTGTTTAAATGCAAATATTTGACTATATGTCTATATCCTAGATATACCTCTTTTAAAGAAAAAATGTACACAGACCCTAAGCTTTAAAAATCATCAAAATGAATCATCTGTCAATCTCAGAGCAAGAAGGGAAGGAATGAGAATATTCTTCTCTGGGAGATATCTGTGCTACTTTCTCTAAGTGCAAAATGACAAAGTGATGTCACTTCATATGTGTATTGCAAATTTCCCAGCTCTATGAATTATTTGAGATGGAGAAGCACCATTGCTGTAAAGCAACTGTAAAATCCTAGAGATCTGAACAATGTATCAGGAACCTTCTTTAATATTGTTCCATCGTCATCATTAAAAAAAAAATAGTAAAACCCAGAAAATATGTTTCTTCTGAAGAATTATTTTAAGCAAACTATGTAATGATAGAATACTTCACAGGGTGTTTCATGGGAAACACAGAATTAAACAGAAAGATGGAATTAAATCTCATCCATTTCAGTTTAAAACCAACACAATTCCTTTTTTTCTCTAGGTGTCACTGCATAACAACCAATTAAATAATATTATTACAAACACATTAAGAGCTCTATGTTTTATCTAAATTGCCTTTTTGGTCTGTTTTGTTTGGTGGCAGCACCAGAGAAACAAAGCAAGGTTTTCTGCAGAACATGGGGAGCAATGCAGGACAAGCACAAGTTTAAGGGCTGGGATTTTTCAAGTTTAACACACTGGGCCCTCGGGGAATAAATCTATCACCTCCATCACTATAAAAATGTTACTGAACAGACTGAAGTAAAAGCTCTAGAAATCAAAAATAATTATTGGCAGTAGCATGGCCCTGCGTGAGATTTTGGCTTTAGGATGCAGTAGGAACCGGCACGTACTTTATTTTCCATGGTTTCTGTAGTTCCACATTTAATTTCTCTGCTTGAATTGCAAGCAGGAGTAGTGAATTCACTATCCTGAGGTACCCCTGAGTGCTGCTAACACCCCTGCACCCTGAGAGGCTTTATCACACCGCACTCTGCTCTCTCCCTGCCATCCATCCCCACCCTGTTCCCATCCTCTGCTGCCCTGCCCTCCCAACACAGACCTCCAGAAACCACCCAAAACAACCACAGGAGACCAGCAACTTTAGAAATCAGGAACTTTCCGTGGTGGTCTGAATTTCCACCTTGTTTCCTCTCCTCAGGTGCACAAAAGGCGCTGTGAAAGGCAATCTGAATTCCTGTGCACACACCCCCCCACAGCCCAGGGGAGGAAAGGTGAATTTTGCAATTCCAGCTGGGATCAGGGTTCCCCACTCGGGTTCTTCTGTAATATCCAGCACGAGCAGTAGGTGGAAGCAAATAACCTTGTAAAATGCTTCTCAGCCTCCCGTGGAAGATACACCCAGTGCTGCTCAGGTGTTCTACGCGTGTCCTTGGCATCCCAAAAAGTGCCAACCAATAATTGCGTTTTCTTCACAATGCTGGCTTCCAGTTTCATGTAACAGCTAGTAGATTAGAGGTAAAAGGTGCTTTGCATCGTTTGGGTTTTCTTTTTTTTTTTTTTTTTTTTTTTTTTTTTTTTTTTTTTTTTTTTAGGTTTGATATCTGTACAGCTGAAATGGTCTCCTTTTAATGACTAAAGCATTTATAAGGGTAACATGATCTTAAACAAAACAAAAATACATACACAAATATATATAAAATCAAAAAGTACAGAGTCAAATTCCAGGTTATTGATTTTTCTGAATATTTTTATTGACTGCTAAATATCTCAAAGCCCTGAATTATTAAGGAAAATACTTTGAGTATTTCTCTATCCGTTGGCCATTATGTTTCATTATTGCTGCTAACAAACAGGCTGCCAGCAGAAGAATTCATTTGAATTTCATATTAGTTCTATTTCATCCATCCCAGAGAACAAATTAACCACACTGTAATACTTACTGAAGAAGAAAATAAATGAAAAATGAAACCTTAGAATGTGACATTCAAGTCTTCACTAGGTTTGTCCCCAGCAACTCAGGCAGAAGCCTCATCAAATTAACAAACCAATTCAAGGATTTGAATGGCTTCAGCAGTTGCAATGTCAAAGATGTAGGAGAGGAGCTGTATTTTGAAGGAAATAGCTTCATCTCTATTTGCTAACGTTTGTGGAGCAAGAGGTTTGTGCCTACAAGCTCAAACCAGGAGCAAACTGAGCCATCTGCACCCATTTCTGATGCCTCAGGGCAGCCTTGGGGCAGTTTGAGGAGAGTCAAAAAGGAAACAACCCCATCTGATCACAGATTGAAAATCAAATTTCTCCAGATTTTAGGGAGTTTTCTCGTCTTGTTTCTAGAGAAAAGCAGACATTAAAAGGAAAGCTTGCAAGACTCGTGAAAAAAGAACTGACAAATTTCATAATAAAAAAATTACTGCTCATAAAAATACTGCTGTATTTTTAATAGAGCTTTGAAAGGCCTCGTGTGTGTGTGTGTGTGCCCTCCCACACAGCCACCCACCTCCCTGCTGTGCCAGTGAACATCACACCAGCTCTGCTTTCTCCTGCTCCCAGCCCTTGGCTCGTGCTCATTTACACTTTTCAAGGCTGTCAAGAGTTAAAACTTGGGGGGTTTTTTTCCCCCCTCAAGGAAAGCTTTGACTTTTTCCTGTATAAAGGCTCATTTGAGGGACCAGGGGCTGCTGCTGCTGCTGGAGCTTTATGGAGTGGAGTATCTAAAACCTTCACCCTGCTCTTTCTTTCCCTTCTCTCACCTTCAGGAGTCCCTTGTCCTTTTCTCAGTGCTCTCCAAACACTCAGGGATGCACAGGCACGTCTCTGCACAGCACAGAGCCCTCGTGCCTCACACTGCCCTGCTCTCTCCAGACAGATCTCTCATTAGCCCAGAGATGCAAAGGTACCCAGGTCCAGAACCATCCAAACCCTTCTCCTCAGATAGCCCAAAAGCACACCCAAAACAGGCAGCGCTTTCAGAAGATAACAGATGGAACTTTAAGATGTGAATCAGCCATGTAGTAGATTCCAGCTGTAAATATCTGCTTTTGAAGCCTAGATCAGGTTAAGACTTAAATTTGGGCTAGCAAATATTTCGTTTTCAAAGGTGGCAACAGAAAGGGACATTTGGTGAAGTTGTCAGTCTGGACAGTACAAAAGCACTTAGGATTCCTAAATGCAACATCATTTTGACCTACAGGTCAGATCTGAAATCCCTTTTCTATATGTGCCTCTACTTTCAAGGCTGCAAATACACAGAAACTTCCAGAACTGTAAATTTTAACAGATTTCAACTGTTAAAACTGGATTTTTAAACTAAATTTTATTTAGCTAATAAAATTGCCTTGGGTGTCAGGTAGACCAACAGCCACATGAGTACTCCTATGTTTGAAATGCACAGAAACCTAGGTGGTCAACAGATATTCCTGATAAATTCAAGGAGTTGTTGAGATTCAGCATGGCCACACTGGCAATATATACCCAGAGTAGAGATGCAACTTTTAAAGAAAGAACCTAATTTGACACTTTATGTTTTCAAATTAACAACAGCACAAGGCCAGAACACAGTTCCTGAAGGAATTCATCTTTTTTCAGTCAGGTTTCCTAAAGGAAACAAGCATATAAAATTACCTCAGACATCTAAAAATCTTTAGAATATTGAATTTAATACTTAGAATTTAGAAACTCAGCTTTGCCATATTTGACAGGGAAATAAACAGAAGCTCCAAGATATTCCTGTATTTTTCATAAATTAATGCCTGAGAAAAAGACAGAACATCACTTGCAAAGCCATGCCCTACTCCAGCTGATGAAAGACCCCAAAGAGAGCTGAGGATGCTGAGAGGAGGAGAATTCATTTTGTGAAATGAAGATACTGAAGTGGCTGCCAGGAAGGAGCCTGTGTTTACTGAGAGGGGACTGTGTGGGCACAGAGAATAAATCAATAATAAAACTATCTCACTTAAGTCCAATTTTCACAAAATAAGTTTCTTCGAGACTGAGGAGGGTTTTGGTTGAACTTTTAAATGGGGTTCGGTCATTTTAGGCTATGTAGTGATAAAAAGCATAAATTTTAAATCAAATAGTGATTTTTCAAGCTTACAGAGTGACAGGACAGGAATTGTTTAATGACAGAACATGTGTGATGACTGCAGAAGTGCCCTGGAAAATTAGGGCTCTGTAAAAATCCATTTTCTCTTGGATATTACATTACACTTCGGACCATCACAAAAAGTCAAGGTTTATGCTTTTAATATGTTTTCACAAAATATGGCTGTTTCTGTGCAGCAAAGCAGTTACATTCCCAATAAGCTGGCTGTGTATTTACCAGGCTTCCTTGAGTAAAATGAAGCAGAATTTCATATTGGACTCAAGACTTCCCTTAATAAACAACCCACGAACCTTCTCACTTCTGCTGAGGGGGTGTGAGTGGGGGTTTGCTGCCTACTGGGGTGAACCCACAGCCATCAGAAACTTCAGATGGTTCAGTTCCTGCCCATTCTCAAAAGTCACGAGGAGCCAGGTCACAAAGTATGGGTGCTTCATGCCCTGAGAATGATTTCAGCTCCCTGGCCCAGCTCTGTGTCATTCCACTCATGAGAATGCAGGAACAAAGGGATGAGTGAACAGTGCATGCAAAGGACTGTTCTTGCCATGAACAAACTCCAGAGGAGCTGTGATGATGACAGCTATTGCTTCAACGCCCAGGAGAAATAAAGAATTGGGCTGCAGCCTCAGGCAGCACGTTGGTATAATTCATGGTGTGTTTTTCCTCCTGAACATTTTCTTGGCTGTTTCACCCCAAACAGAGGCTTTGCTCTGTATAGCAGCACTAAAGTGATGAGTAAAGATTTACCTGAGCAGGGTAGCTGGGCTGGTTTACCCCCAAACAGAGGCTTTGCCCTATAATAGGAGCACTAAAGTGATGAGTGAAGCATCACCAAACACAAACAGTCCTGGCAGAAAAAAAAAAAAAAAAAAAAAAAAAAAAAAAAAACACCCAAAAAAAAACAAAAAAAAAAAACCAAACCAAACCAAATCAACAACAACAACAACAAAACCAAACCCAAACAAACAAACAAAAAAAAAAAACACCAAAAACTCAAAAAAACACATCAAAAAAACCCAAAACAAACAAACAAAGAAACAAACAAAAAGCCCCAAAAAATCAAAAACACAACGACAAAAAAGAAACAAAAACCCCACAAACAAACAAAAAAAAACCACCAAAAAAACCCCAAACAAACAAAAAACCCCTTATATACTCTGTCTCAGTGCTGTTCAAGAGATCGAAAAAAACCCAAACTAAACCAAATCTGCCTCCCCCATTAAACAAACCATAAAAACACATGACCCCTTCATGCCCCTAAATCCCTTTCTCCAATTGTGCCCATAGATTTTGTGGTTTTGTGCATAGATCCACGTGCACTGAGGAATTAGCCTTCTTTTTAAATAAGGAATATTGATTCCTTGGTTGTAGTAAATACTTTTAAATAGCTAATAAAGCAAGGCAGTATTTTTAATTGGAGTGCAGATAATAAATATCTCTGTGTGTGATACTGTACAGTATGTGAGGACATTTCAGCATATAACTGAAATATATCAGCTCCTGCATTTTCTTTATAACTGATTTCACTGTATATTCAGACTGGCAAATGTTTTTCCCCCATAGGTGTGTATGAAAGATGAGTGCAAAAATGAGCTATGGCATTTGGGACAGAGAGGTGCCAGGTAATCTTAAAGCAGCATAACAAGAAGTTAATAAACAGATTTGGGTCAATCAAAAAGTTAAGAAAACCAGTTTCCTGCTCCTTTTCCTAAACTAGTAGAGAAATGAAAGGAAAAAAAAATAGCCATCAAAATGAATTTTTAGAGTTTTTTGGGTTTTTTATTTTATCTTTATTAGTCTCATAATCTGCAATTTCTCACTCACCAGAGAGGTTAAATCATCTATTCCTAGTAGCATATCCAGGAAGAATGAGGCATCAAGCACCACACTGTGACTTTCAGGAGCTGTCCAGGACTAAACCCTCCAGAGCACCTCTACAACTCTCCCTGTCCCTCCTGCCTAAACACAAAGCTTTCCTGCTGAAATGCTCCAACCATGAGCTGAGCCTTAGGGCTGAGGCTGCAGGATCTCAGCCATTCCAAAGGGGATAAGCTGATTGACCTGAGCAGGGTTAAAACTGATTGACATGAGCAGGGTTAAAACTGATTTACCTGAGCAGGGTAAAAACTGATTTACCTGAGCAGGGTTAAAACTGATTTTACCTGAGCAGGGTAAAAACTGATTTACCTGAGCAGGGTAAGGGCTGATTGATTTATCTAAGCAGGGTAAAACCTGATTTACCTGAGCAGGGTAAAAACTGATTTACCTGAGCAGGGTAAGAGTTGATTTACCTGAGCAGGGTACAAACTGATTTACCTGAGCACAGTAAAGGTTGATTTTACCTGAGCAGGGTGAGAACTGAGTTACCTGAGCAGGGTACAAACTGATTTACCTGAGCAGGGTACAAACTGATTTACCTGAGCAGGCTAAGAACTGATTTACCTGAGCAGGGTACAAACTGATTCACCTGAGCAGAGTAAAGGTTGATTTTACCTGAGCAGGATGAGAACTGAGTTACCTGAGCAGAGTAAGGGCTCCTTTGCCCTCTCCTTTGCCCTCTCCTTTGCCAGGAGATTTCATCTCACTAACTCATCCCTGCTGTTTCAGAAACTCCTCGTCTTTTTGTCCTCCGAAATATCCCATGGCAATCCCACAGTTTAATTACATACAATATTGAAAGACACACCCTTTTGTTTGGTTTGAATTTGTTCATCAGCAGTTGATTGGATGTCAACAGTTGGTTTCACCAGTGAAAAAAGAGAATAGCTAGAGCAGCATTTAAAATGCATTACAGGTCTCTCTCAAATGTTAAAATTCACACCAATATATTTTTCATCTCTTCCCTGCAACCTTCAACTATTTGGCACTTGATAAAATGTGAACATTCCAGTTTAATTAATGAAGTAGGTGATGTGTTGATCCAGGAAAAAGAGATTGCCATGCTTATTTCAAAATTCCATTTAAAAAGGTTATTCCACTGAATCTGATGGCATTAAAAAAAAAAAAAACCTGCATGAAATGAAGCATTTTGTATTAAGAAATGCCAACTCAGCATGGCCAAAAGAATCTGAGGGATAAATTTACATCCGAGATGTGATCACCCCCACATTACACTTTCTGTCTGTCCTTTCTATATGATAGGCTAAAATACACAAGTGAGTGCTTTTGATAAAGTTTTTCTTGCAGTTCAATCAAGTTACCCAAGCATGAATACTGGAAAGTATCTAAGCTACACAATTTAAAACAAAGTAAAATAGTGACAGTAGATCAATTTCAAAGCTAAAAAACTGATTACATAAAGCCCACTTCTTGATGGAGCACAAATGGCTCTGTTCCTGAACTCAGAACATTGCTTTGATGAATTATTTTCAGCCCATGGTGAGCATAACTGCACACATTTCCCTTCAACTAGAAAGTTGTTAGAATCACATTGGAGCAGAAAAATGTATTTCTCTTTTCTCTATAAACCAAGTTAATACACTTTTATTTGATCTGGTAAATTTTCTAAGTTACTTTCTGGCAAGCCCAATTCAGAATTTATGATCCTAATATACTGAAACTTTTTTCCTTAAAGACCGAACACAAATCCTAAACCTTAAAGGGAAAAAAAAAAATCCACAAAACTTCTTCATAGAACCTGATTTTTAGCAGCTTCTGCTCTCAACCCTACAATAATTTAACCCAAGATGGGATGAGGGAACACAGGCTGACAGGTGATATATGCTTCCTATTTTGCTGTTCATATAACCATTAACAATAACTGCAATAGAGCACATGAATGATAACAACCAGACACCCACTGAACTGGAAAATCCAATATTCTTCACCAAGGTGAAGGGGGGGCAGGAGTGGATCTATTAAAATAATTGTGCCTCAACTAATATGTACTATGTCAGCTCAGTAAACAGGGTGCCCATAAAGTGGTTTCTAATTCCTTATCAGTGGTAAGGATTTTACTGGGGTGGTGGTGGTAGCAGTAGTAGTAATAATAATAACAATAATAAAAGAATAATTTATTAGAATGAGTGAAAAGGATCACTGTTATTATGTAAACAGGCTGAAACTTTTCTATCTAGGATATTGTGCTCTCTTAAAAATGTAAAAAAAAAACAAAACCAAAAAAACACAAAAAACCCCCACAACAACAACAACAAAAGAATAACAAAAAAGAGACTGGGGGAAAAAGAAAAACCAAAACAGACACACCCCCCCCCCACAAAAAAAAAACCAACAAAAAAACCCCAAACAAACCAAACAAAAACAAACAAACAGAACAAACAAACAAAATCTAAACCCCAACACCACAAAACCCCCTCCAAATTAATTACAACCCAAATCTGAGGAGGTTTCTTAGCTGGATTCCTGCAATTTATCCAGCTTCAGGTTTCATTTGTACAAGTGCACCAAATTACAAACTCTCCAAGCTGAAAGCCTTTCATACATGTGGCACATTAAGGTCCAGAGTCCTCACTACAGTAAGGGCAAATGTTTAAATTTCCTCCTCCAAAAGAAAAGAACAGTATTTTTAAAAACACATTTTAACTCACTAGTCTAAAAGAGAGTGATATTTTCATTAATTCATTCAGAACAGCACTGAGGCACTCAGCTCTGCCCATGCATCCACCAAGTGAAAACACAACTAATATATCCTCTGGAAGATAGCCATTATATACACTCTTCTAAAAGAAATAGAAAAATACTGCTATGTTTTATCCTAGCTGAACAGAAACAAAAGGATTACAGTAATATCTTCCACTAAAACAGAGCTGCTGTCCTGTAAAACGTGTATCCTTAAACACAAACATAATTAAACTGCTTTTCAGCACTCACCGAAGCCTGAAAGGATCCTAAAATCCATTTAAGTGGATAGAATGAAGCATATTTTCATCAAAATTGTAAACATTAAATGACTTTATAAGGTAATTTGTTGGAAATTCTGATTTCTAGAAGGATTACAGGTGCATTAGTACAAAATTAGGAAAAGAGGTTTTTAAAAAGTCTTCCTTTCCATTCTGTGTTTGAACATATGACAGTTTTGTATATGAGGGCTGTCCTTAAAACATCTGAGTCACACAAACTCTCTCTTCCACAACCCACTGTCTCACAAAAGAAATGCCAGAAATGCAAAAGTAAAAATAGCATCAGCAAGTCATTAAGGTGAGCAAAGTTCACTGAAGGAATCCTGATAAAGACAGGTATTTCCCTTTGGAATTCCTGGAATGATGTGGAGTTGAAGTCACAACTGGTAAAAATTGCCTCAAAACTGATCAATAAAAAAGAGCTTTTAAATAAATTAATCTGAGTTCTGCTACCAGTTTTATTTCCTTGTTTCTGTATCTTTAAATTCCCACCAAATATAAAATATTCCTTTTTGCTTTTTTAATTTTTCACTGTTTAAACTGATTAACCATGCAATTCCATCATGCCTTATAACAAGTTCAAGAGAACATCTAAAACTGGGGCTAACTTTACAACAAAAAATGTTGAAAATCATCTTTTCACACTGGAATCACTTAATGAGCCTAACGATATTAATGATGGAGTCAGAGCAATACATTCCATAAAATTATGTTATGATAATCAAAGGATAATATTGAGTGAATCACATCAGATAGTCACCAACAATGAACACTTTTTTATCACTCATCAGGCTGGAAAAATCCATTTCTTAAAGGGGTATAATGATCCAGTAAAGCCAATGTGAAGCTGATGCTCAGGAGACCTAAAGAAGCTTCAGAAAAGCAGAGCCAGGACAGGATTTGGCACCAGCTGAGCACTGAGGATCTGCAGCTGAGTTGCTCCACTAAATATTGCCTCTGCTGGCCCCTCCACGATGCAAACATCTCATTGGAATTAATGAATAATCACATTTTTAATGATAATAATTATTTACATTTTTATTGATAAGAATTAATGATTAATTACATTTCATTCCAATTAATGAATAGAGGTTCAAAAAGCCCAAGCAGCCCATATCAGAATTATCACAGGCTGTGGAGGACACCACAGTCCTTCTCTTGTGTCTCCTCCTGCCCTCTGCCCTCCTGCAATGCTGAAGGAACAAAACGACAGCCAGAGAATTGCAGAATCAGCTCCCCAAATGTGATTCTTCTGAGGGCTCCACCCAACTGCACTTTACATAATTCCCATCTGGCATCTTTAAAAGCGAAAAAACAACAGAATTCTCAGTTGCCACTCATGGCAAGTATTTCATCAGCCACTGTCTGCTGCTTATCAGGAGTGTCCAAGTGCCAGGGGAACTCCACAAGAGTAGAGGCAGCTTCAGGTCAGCAGGTTCATTTCTTCAGGTGTGAAACTAGTTAAGATCATGAATCATTCCTTATAGACTAAATTTGACTAGGAAATTATAATGGGTAATTCATACTCAATTCTGTAAAGGTGTAAGAACTTACTTTAACAAATAGAATATATAAACCAAACGTTTAAATGACAATACAGGGTAGAGGGAGAAAACTGGAGCACCAAGAGTGATGATAGCTGCCTGTATTTCAACAGAGGCAGGAGCTCTGATATCCAGAATATGCAGCACTCAGGGTTTGTGACTGTGGGCCAAAAGCACAGCACTGAACAGCACCAGAGCAGGTTTTTGTGGCCCAATACCCAGAAACACCTTCCCCAGTCTAACTTCTGATGGCTCCAAGCTCATCGAGTTCATTCCACAGAGCTGAACTTGCAGAAAAAGCCATCGAAAATCTGAGTCAGGATTTCTGACAGCTGAAAACAAACCACTGAAAAACTGCATTTGCGTTTGTGCAACCCCCAAATAACCAAAAGGCAGCAGTGTAGAAGCTCAGAAAGGCTCCAAGCAATCTTAACTCTGAAAATGCCCCAGGGTTCAGGATGAGGTTTCCATGCCCACCTCCCCACAGGAATTTCAGCCACCCACCACCATTTCACCCTGGGTCTCAGCTCTGTACCCTACAAAGCAGAGTTCTGGTTCTGAACACCTTGTTTGCTTGCACATCATTTTCTGACCGAAAAAAAAAAAAGACCACAATGTTTTACAACATGATGAAACAACCATTCTTCACTCCAAAAATAATAATCACAATGACTACTCAAGTCATCTTCCTTTTCCACAGCATCCAGACAAGGCTGCCTCTTTGTGGATGCTTCAAACCATAAGAAAAGATAAGAAAGGATAAGAGTCTACATATATTAACTTTCTTTTACTCTCATTTCTGATTTAGATGCCTAAAAAAAGAGATTGCGATCCATGCTTGTAGACACTGAACATTACAGTGATGAAAAATTATTTACTTTGTGTGTTAGTAAATCACCGAGTTCAATTTTCGGAGGTTCTTTTATTTTACTCACAAGTCAGTTGCAAGCTGATTAACAACCACAGAAAACACACTGAATAAAAACTCGTGGGTATATATAAATACAAATGTCTCAAGGAAAAAGAAATTTGGAAAATTACAATCTACAACACTAAAAAGGAGTATTTTTTAATCTAATTTAGAATAGGCCATATGTTTACATCGTCCACTGAAATCGTGGCCCCCATGACACTGTGATGATACTTAACTGTTTTTATACATTTACAAACACACGCTTCTAAAGAGAAATTATTTCTTTGAAACTAGGAAAAATATTTCCAAATCCATGTCCAGCAATGCCAGATCGGTCCAAGCCTAGAGAGAGCATGAAGATTTGAATAAAAGTTATTCAGAAAATGGTATTTTGGCTGATTGAGAAAGCTGGTGTTTGAAAATTGAGGCCACTGCAAGGTGCTGGTGCTGACACACAAAAACCTGAGCTGAGAGGCAGAGCTGGGAGCTCACCCACGAGAGGAGAGACCCCAGGGTGCAGACACGCCTGATCTGGGCTCCAGGCAGGAAAACAAATGGATGTGCAGCCAGTATTAGAGTCATAACAGCGGGGTTTGAAAGCTGCTTTTTAATGCAATAGAGAAAAAGGAGGGGAAAGCAAGATAGGCTGGTTTGTGTTTGGACAGGGAAATTGTCAGTCGAGAGAAGGAGATAACAGAAAGCCCTGTCGAGAATTGTATAAACTGGGATCCCTACAAGCTTAAGATAGGCTGGGGGAGATGGGAAAACAGGTCTGCTGGCTGAGAGTGATAACCTGAAACCAGAGCTGTTCCCATATTCTTCAAAAGAAGTACTTTTAATAAGAAAGAAATCCCGGCAGTGCTGTTCCTTTCATCTCTACCTGCTGTCATGGTGCACTAACCACGGAACAAGAGTCACTCCAAGGCCATGCTCCAAAGGCTTACACTGCAAATATCACCCTGAACAACCACAGGGACAAACAAAAGGAAGGAAATGAACTCACCAAATTCATCATAATAATTTTTTTTAAAAGTCCCTTTCTTGGCTTAGTGAAGCTTCTCCACAGTTTTTGCTTTCTCCTACGAAATAATGTTCTTTTCTAGTTGTTTTTTAAGTTCTTTTTTAACCCTGCCTGGTCACTGGGGGAGAGGCAGAGCTGACAGCAGAGCCAGACCTGCATTTCCTGGGGGGGAATAAAAGGAGCACCAGTTCAGCAGCACACACTCCCAGGTGTGGAACTCCCAGCTGGAGCTAAACAAAACCTCAGATGTTTAAATATCTGAGCAGCTGTGTGGCTCCAGGAATCCTGCAGGACCCTCAGCTAAAAACACCTGCACCCAGAGGTCTGGTTGTTCAATAATTCTGCAAGGCTGCAGCTTTAGGCAACTGATGGCACAGCAAGGAGATAGAATTGACCAACTCTCTTGAGAAATTCTACAGAGGTTCACACACATTGCAAAGATTTCGGTGTAACTGCTGGAGAGGAAGGGTTATAATCAGACACATTGGTTCCAAGAGGCTGAGAAAAGGTGACAAGGACATGCCAGGATCTGTGAGTGTAACTGCCAGGGTGAGAGGCACCACAGCTCCCCAGCAGCACAGAAACCCAGAGAACATTTCTCTGGCACTGCAGAACAAGTATAACAGAGCCCTGGCAGGAATTCAGTGCAACTGGGAACTCTGCAGCTGTTTCAGAGCTCTCTCACAAATGCAGGGCTCCTTCTGAACACTGCAGATAGCACATCAGCAAAATCCTTATCTCCATCAGCCCTGGTGCTCTGCTCTGCCTGGAGGGAACAAGGCTCCCCCTTCCACAGCTCCTCTGGGCACAGTGATTCTGCTGAAACACATTTCCCAGGCAGGAGAGGCTCCCCAGTCAGTAAAAGGTGATTATAATCCAGTACCTAACACGACCCAGCACATGGTGCTCCCGTGGCTGGGCTTGCTCCAAGCCAGAGGCACTCGGGGTAAATCATCCAGAGGACAAACAAGGCAGCCAGAAAATAACTTACAGCAGCTCTGTGACTAAAAATCACCCTTTACACGTGGAAAACAGTCAAACAGCAGAGAACTAAATTAGCTGCAATGTGAAATATTACGTGGGTAATACCCCTAAGGTCTTTTATTTCAAGAAGAAACATTTCAGAAAATTTTAGTGCGCACGTTTTCAACAAACCTCGGTGTGGTGCACTAAAAAGGCACAGTGAAAGCTAAAAATTCAGTGTGCACTGAACACCCAACACAGTGCTTGAATTTGGGAATATATGGCCACAGCAAGGCAGAGCAAAGGTATGCTCCGGTTCCTAAGAGTCACTGGGATTTTTTAGTTGTGCATTAATATTTTGCAGCAAAACCAACAGCTGTTTCTGATTACTCTCATGAGAAGCAGTTTCCTAAAATTAATGATACTTAAACCCAAAAGACATAACGGTTCCATTAATATAACTTGTGCCTGAAGTCATTAATATTTCAAGTGCAAGCACAGAACTCTGAGATAAGAGCACAGAACTGAGCTGGAAATTGATGTGTCACGCACTCCAAAAATAATAATGGGAGATTTGTACAGCAATGAAACTACAGAGGAAACACCGTGAAAAACTGGATGTTCACCTGCTCTTGTGCTTATAATTCCTGTGACTCACCTCAGCCCCAAACATGCAGGGAGAAGTGGTGTTCATTGTACCTGGCTGATCTCTCCCTCTGCTCAGCCATAAATGAGCTGCTGCTGGCACCACAGCATCCTGCTGCTGGTACACCTGGGAATTCCGAGCAGCAGGTTTCTCTCAGGAATATTTTCTAGCTGTAGATACAACTGAGCGAGGAAAAAACTATTGGAGACACGTATTGAGAGAGATGAAAAGAAGTTGTCCTTAGCAAAGAGGCTGGGTGGAGCCCATGATGAGAAAAAAGAGAAGCATTTCTCTTACTACCTGGGGAACAAACAAGTTTTGAAATATAATCGAGAATTTTTAGAGAATTTAAAAGAAATCATTCACTTGACTTAAGTGAATTTAAGTTCAGGTGAAGAATGTGTCAATTCTAAAAGAAGACATTGCATCAGTGAAAATGAATTAAACCCGCATGTATTCATCAAGTATACACATCAATTTTCAAGTCATTGCTCAACTTTCACAGACAAAATAATCTGAGAAGCTTGTTTATTATCCTGTACAGCATAATTAATATATGGCCTTATTTAAACAGCAAAGAAGAGACAGGAAAAGTCCCATTTCATAAATTATTTTTTGATTCAGATAGTAAATAAATTCACCACATTACAGTGTGATTGAACATGTTATTATATAATGAAAATGTGCAAAAATAAACCAGTCATAAGCTCTATCATATGTTAAAAAAGGATTCTGATTAACTGCTTGTTTTCTACAAATCTAGCGAAGTTTTACCCTAAATTAGCCCCCAAGCTTAGTTAAGTTTTTATATGATTTAACTTCTTTTTCTTATTGGAACAAAGCAGTAAGAAATATTGCTAGAGCCTTTCTCTAGAAAAGCACATAAAAAGTAGAGAATCAAACCAAGTTTAAACTAAGAAAATAACTGAACACAAACACAGTTTGCTGATACAATTGTGTATATTCTGAGCCCTTGTTAGTGTGATAAGACAGTTAACACTTTTCACTGTTCCAATTTATTGAAAGACTGAGTCTAATTTTTGCTACTTCATGTCTCATTGAAGTTCATGTCTCATAAAATGTTCTCAGCCTTTTACTAGCTTAATAAAATATTTAGGTATCTTCTCCTTAGCAAAAAGATGAGTATAAAAGGGTATCTGCCAGAATACTAATCTGGAGATATCCCAGTCCAAATACTTATTTTTCCTTGCAGAGAACAATAACCTTCTGGGCTAACAGAATTGCATCTGCAAAAGCAAGGCAAAGAGGTCAGAGTCTCTTCCAAAGCCATCACTCCTACCAAAAGTCATCCTTTGCCCTTGGAATATCAAGATCCAAAAGCATGTGACTGCTCAGACCAAAAGCAGATTAAGCTAAAGGCAAAATGTACTCTTATTTGAAAATGAAAAATATTAGGTATGTGCTCAGCTAAGACAGTGATTGGACTTTGTGTATTTTACCCTAAATTTAAAGCACATGTACATTCAAAAAGCTCTAAAAAGGATTTTGCTTTAGGAACTAAACCCAATCTTCAAAACCTAATGCAAAAGCAACAGTAATTACACCAAGCCAGAATCTGCTACAATTTGCTATTTGTTTTGCTATGAAACCTTTCAGAATGGAGCTCACACTTCTTAAATACAACAGAGCTGCATCAGGAGAAAAAGCATTGATCGTGTAAAACCAACAAGAAGAATTTTCTAGTGAAGGTTTTTGGGCCGATTCACTCAAATTATTTCATACATTGTAAGGACTGTTCTAGAGGCAAAGTGTCAGATGTTTTGTGGGAGGCTTGGTGAGGATTATTCCGGCGGTTTTTTGGTGGCTGACACCAGAGTCACTTTGAAAACCCCTCTGGGAGCTCTCAGTTCCCACTGGGATCCTGCCACGAAGGCTTCCCAGAGCCCAAAATGTGCCTCTGATCAAAGCTGAAAGGAAAACCCAGCCCTGGAAGGAGGGCAGGGAGACACTTGCATCAGCACAATGAACTGCAAATTGAACAGGAAACTCTTCTGGGATTCTAAAGGAGCATATTCAAATCCTTACTGCACCTGATTCATACACTGTGTGATGAACCAGTCTGTGAATTCACACACTTCAATCTTCTGTACCCAAAATTCACATCATACTCTGAGACTAGATTTCTCTGGTGACAGTAATTTTTTTGTCCATTTGGGTTTATAAAAAAAAGTGTTAAAGGTTTGCTTTAACTGATATGATTAAAATATATATGCTTTACATGAAGGAGAATATTATTTATAGTCACATTTAATTCAGTTGCTTAATGTAAATATTAAGGAAAAATAGCCTAAAGCAAAAAGGGAATTAATTTAATTGTAATAACACTTCTCTACACTACAAGAGATTAGTCACAAAGGCAGTCAAAGTCAGAGGGACAGAAATGCAAATGGGTCATTTACAGCTGAACACTGGATTTTGCTCATTTGCAGAGCACTCCTGTTTACATTTCTCATCCAAGAAAAGGAAATAAATGATTTACAAATTGCCAAAAGCCCTGGAAAGTACTGTGTGTTGGCCATGGAGCCAAGATGTTGAGCAGAGCCGAGTTCCAGCAGCAGCTAATTCCATACCTAGACCTGACCCAGACAGGATGCCCTGCAGGACAGGGCTGAGAGGGGAAACAGAGATGGAAATGGAGCCAAGGAACGCCTGGAACTCTGCAGATGGCCTGAGACAATTCACAGGGCACTGCTGGGGTAAAGGAATGATCAGCTCTAATGCCAGCCCTTCCCCAGCAGCCCCACCCCTGCTCAAGCACAGCGTGCTTCCTGCACTGCCAACCCCAGCAGCAAACCTCCCTGCCACTAATCCCATCAAAGACATGGCATTGTGGGGGTTTTTTTAATGTTTTTTTATGGGTTTTTAAAATTTTTTTTTAATTCCATCTCTCAGATAGCAGAATCAAATCTTGAATAATGCAATCAATGAGTTACCTAATTAGCTGGGTGAAGGTGAAACAGGAACAGCTGAGTCAAGTAAGGAGGTGTCAAGGGCAGCAGTTCAGACCAAGCAGGGATTTGGGAGAATTCTTCCTGCCACAAAGGGAAGCACAGTGCTTTTCCTAACACACAATAATACTAAGGGATGTCATCTTCCCATTCCAGTCCCTCCAAAAATACCAGCTGGGAGGAAAATACCAAAGTGAACTGACAAAAAGAAGGAGAGCAGAAATCACTCACATTACAGCAAGCATCATTAAATAAGTCACAGGCAATTAACAAGTTTGAAACAAAACAAACAAACAAAAACCACAGCACGCAAAAAACCCAAAACAAAACCAACCAAACAAAAACACACAACACACAAAACCCACAAAAAAAAAAACAAACCCAAAAACAAACGAACAAACAAAGAACACAAAACAAAACCCGACACTAAACCAAACCAAACAAACCATCAAAACGTGTTCTAGAAAAGTTAAATAGAGAATACAAAACTGTTGTGATGCAGGATGATGATCAATCAAGCAGGTTTATCCTCATTTAAGAAGAGGCTCTCTTCTCCCACATATCAAAGCTAAACAAAAATTTCACTGCTCTATTAATTAAATCTATTTCATTGTCCCCGTTGCAATCCAGAGTCAGAGCAGGTCTGTTTTTCTGCCCTCAGCATTAGCTGAGGACTCTTGTAACCAGACAAAATTGCAGTCAAAACCAGCTAATAAATCCTTGCTGTATTTCTGTGTTCGGACAAGCAGCTGGATTTATCCCTGCTCTGCAGTCTCCAAGGGATGATTTTGCCAGTATAAAGGAGCACAACATTACATTTTGGCCCATGCAGGTTTCCAGGGGACACTGCCAGAGACCCTGGGTACTGGCAGAAATTCAAAGCACTTATTTCTAATGGAGCTGAACAGAGACACTGTGCTTATTTAGAAAAATAATCAGGTTTAAAACCCGTCTTTGTTACGGAATTGTGAGTTGCAACTCAAAACAAACATGTGGCCCTCAAAGCTCAACTGGAAAACTGCAAGATAAACAGAGAAGGAGGTTTGTCCCCTGACTAACTCCTCCTCACAAAAAAAAAAAAAAAACAAAACAAAAACAAGCTTTGTAGTAATTGTTGCATTTTTAATTTTCACCAAATCCATTGGATCCAGCCAATATTGGCATATCCCTGCACTATCCTGAATAAATTAGTGTCTGTCTATCAGTTATCCTTGCCAAAAAAAAACCAAAAACAAACCCACTTCATGGTAAAAGTAAGCAAAAGTGAGGAAAAAAAATAGGTGTAAATAGAACTGAAGGTGTGCCATGGGATTCATCAAATCAGGCAAGGCAGAAGCCAGTAAAGAGTTGTTAAAAAACAGAAGTAGGATGGCTATCTCTTGCTAATCTGAACACCCAAAGTGATGTTCCACAGCTGAGCAGCTCTACAACAGCAGCTGAGCAACTCTACAGCAGCTTTACTCAGCCATAGTAAGGAAAGGCATAAGGTCACCCCATCACTGAAGGGAGCACCTGCAGAATGGGACTTGTCTGCAGTGACAGCCTCACAAATCCAGCCAAACCGAGTTTGTTCAGTCTGTTTCTCCCACTCTGCACCCACACACAGGTCTCACTTTCAAAAATATATTAAATCTGCTTCTTTTTTTTTTCCCCTGCCCTCCCATTAAGTGTATTAGAAATATTAAAATATCCTTATCCTGAAAAGCTTGATCCATCAATTCCATTTCAAAATATTCCGTCAACTGTCCAGATTGCCAGGCTAACAGAACAGACCAAGGGACCTGTGCCATGAGAGCCTTGTTCTAGTGGCAAGGACTTCCAGAAAAAGAAACAACTTCATGTATACAACCCACGTGAATTATTGGCATTGAGCCACAGCATGGCTCATCACGTATAAACAGTAAATATAAATGTAAACATAATTGTTTCACCTTCCAAAATACAGCATGAGAAGAATAGTTCTCAGAGTTTAGCAAAATTTGGATTAAAACTTTTTTCTCCCTCATTATGGGTTATTTCTGCCATCCTTTTAAAAATACTTTTAAGATTTACTTCCAAATCTTAAACCACTAAAAATCTCAGAAACAGCCATCTTAAAACAGTGGAACTTGGAACATTTTGCACTTCAGACCTGAATTTCTTATTCTCTCACATTCATACTGGGTATCTATAAATGTCTGAAATTCAAAACTTTTGCCTTAATAGATCTGCCTTTAATGAGCTACACAATTGACCAGGTAATTGATAATGCAGCACAGCTTTGGAGAGTCTCAGCATCCTGAGGATTTCCAGATGCCAGGGAAAAATGCCACACACCTTGAAATTTCAAACATATGGCACAAAATTTTAGGGGAAAAACCCAAAACTGCAGAGTCGGAAAAGAAGTATAAAAATATTAATTACTGCAAAAAGCAGCACCATTGACAGGCACCATGTTAGAAGCTGAGCACTAAAATTCAGGTTGCAGCATCTCCCTAAAGGAGCACAGAATTTTTGCAGTAAAAGTAAAGACCATTTCATATGAAGGACTGCATAATGGTGAATTTTGGGGGTTATTTTTTTTGCCTCCTCCCTAAAAACAAGAACATTCCCAGGTGCTGGAAGAGCCCTGTGCAGTGGAACATTTCCTTGCTCCTGCAATCACGGTAAGGACACGACGTCGTGTTTCTAAATTCACAGTGCCAAGCTCTGCAAAAACATTCCCGCAAATGCAGAGCCAAAAAATGGTGTTTGAATACAGTGAAAGAATTCCATACTGTAGCCTTTGGGCTTAAAGAAAATGACTTTTGATTAGACTCATAAATTACTGAACATGTGGCTGCAGCAGTCATTGGGAGTTATCAGATAACACAAACTTTACATGGAATCAGAACTAATTCCTGCACAGTGCTACTGCTGTAAAGGCTGCAAATACAATGGCAGACATATCATTAAACGGGCAAACCTAGAAATATAATTAAATTAACTGATAATCATCTCTCTTCTTCTATCCAGACTCTAATTTAATGTGCTTGCAAATGTAATGAGGTTCGCTGAATTGAAAAAATACTGTGGAAATAACAGAAACAAGATTAAATTAATTGCACGACATACTGATAAGAAAGCTTGCCTCAAATTATGTGAAGTACATTTCCAAAAGCCATTAAAAGGCCAGTCACATATCATGCACCTTGATGACAAATAACACATTTAAATTATATTTTTACTAATTGGAATGTCCGTTGTGTTTCCTAGAACCATGTGCTAATTGGCTGGTGCTCTCTCATCTTCAGGTAAATAAACATGTGAAAAACACTTGGGCAGTGAAAAATTAAAACCTGGCCAAGAACCAAAATTACTTCTGCTCCAATCACACTTCCATGTGATTCACACTACAGAATTTGAGATGAAGATATGCTAAATGCATTGGTACCTTGCAGCAGCTTGGGTGAAAAATTATGTTTTCTTCCCTGAGATATCACAATTTAAATTTCCACAAACAGGAGGAAAGACACTTCATTCTGAAGACAAAAGAAGCAGCTCTCAGTTGTGCCTGGAAGTGTTCTGGACAAGGCAGCATCTCTGAAGAGCCATCCAATGGATAGAGCAACCATCCATTTTTATTTGGTTTTTTTTCTTAAAAAGAGCCCTGAACAGGAATTCTCTCTACACACCCCATGCAAATACTCAACTGCATTTGATGCTTTAATTTAAGAAACAAGAAAATCCTCACAGTAAAGCACATTAGACATTTTAGATCGTTTCTCTGAAAGGCAACGTTGTCTGGAACGTGCCAGTAGACCAAAATTTCAAACACTAGTGGGAGCTACAAGGCGTGCAATGCCAAGGATTTCAGCAGAACCCTGTCAAGTAATTCCAAATTTGTATTTCCTTTACACCGAAGTGAACAACAAAGGATTTGCATTAGCAGCCAGTGACAGCCCACTTAAACCCACACTCCCCTGGCACTCCTGACACATTCCAGAGGGCAAACAGAGGGCTGGAACCAGAGCTGCTTGTTTGAACAGCGAAAAGCAGACAATGGCAACTCCCAAGGCGGATTTCTGAGCTGCAGTGACAAGAGGAATACAAAATCACAGCTGGCCAAGACACTCCCAAGCTGCAGAGCAAAGAAGGAGGGAGAGAAAAGTCGAGAAATAGCGTATTAAATCACAGGGCATCATCCTTTAATAGCAGGGCACTGGGGTCCTGACCCAACAAAAGGTCAAGCAGACACTTGCAAGAAGGTGAGAATTCCACTGATATCAGCTCAGCTGATGAAATGGAAGCCAAGCAATGAAAAGGCTCAAAAGGCAGAAAACCCTGATGACACAAAGCTTCCTTCGTGTTCCCGTTCTTTCAAAAGGCCTTTGTAGAAAATTACCCAAGAGATGCTGAATGGTTTTTCTCACAGACTGGATTGATCTGAGCTGGTTTTCAGAGATCTGCCAGACTGGGCATCCTCTGCTGCCCTGGGGCTGGGCTTTCCTGGGCTGGATCCTTCTCTGGGACTGCCATGGAGAACTCAAAACAGACAGAGAGCAGCACATCCTCAATACACTTCACCTGAAGTCTCACTCTGTCTGTACTCTAATTATCCTTTCCTGATTTGGGACCTTTAAAGATGTTTTACGAGGTGTTTATATAGAGTTCTATCATATTTTTCTAGCTTCTGTGTTTTTTATAAACAACCAATCAAGTTATGAGCTTTAATAAAGATCACTCTCAGGACTTCCTTTAGTAAAATTGCTCGTTGTTCACTAAATACTCAATTTTTAAGGAAGAGAAATTGTGAAATTAAAGGTGTATGGATATACTTGGGGAGAATTCCAGGAGGGTTTATGTTGTTATAAACAATGCTTCAAAAGCAAAACTGTTTATAGTGCATATATGTCTTGTTATTCATAAAAACCAAGCATTATTCCAGGAACAGATGGTTTGTCAAGGTGGCCATACATGATTTTGTTTTCTATTTTTCAATATGCCTTCAGTATAACTTTAGTTCTAAAAAGATCTGGTCCTAAGATCCATTAAACACTGACAATAGAGTAGAAATTGTTGTTAATTAGTCTGGGCCTCCTCCCAAATCTCTACCAATTAAACCAAGTGTTTAGTGCTATTAAGCTTACATGTGATAAATCTTTATCTGCATAACAGTGTTACAAAATGGAAAGGGAGGAAAGCAGGAGAGTATGCAAAAAGTAAAAAAAGAAAGAAAAAAGAAAAAAAACTTAAAAAATCTTTTTTTAAAAAAGCTGAAGTGTTAAAAAAGGAAGACCAGCTGCTTCCTTTTCTTCTCCTCGAAGTTACCAGCACAAATAGGCATTTTAAAACTCATAACTCTGTGTAAGATTCATATTATGGATTTAAGGGTTCAAAATAAATTTTACACATCATGTAAGAGGGCAGACAAAAATGAATTCTCCAAGGGTGATTTCCCTACACAGTCTCATGTTTTGGTCGTACCATTTGTAACAAAAGGGATTAAAGCTTGGAGAGGACAAGGGTAGGAGGAGGGAGAAAAGCTTTCTAATCTACTCCAAGATGAAAGTAAAACTTGGAAACTTGTGTGAGAAATGGAATTCTAGTGCAGAGCACTGCAATGAACCAGCAAACCCAGAAGAATTTTACATTCAGCAAGTCAGGTGTCTGAACAGAGCCTTGGAGGTGTTGGCTCAGACCAGGGACCATCCCTTCAGTGTCTCCTCCCCATTCCAGGTGCTTCAAAAAGAGACAGAAACAAATGGCCTCTGCTCCTATTTTGTTTCTAAAATCACTTATGACTGACCTACTGCTGAGATAAAATGTTTATTTACAGGTAATTAAATATCTATTCACATGTTTATGGGAAAAATCACTCATATATATTTCTGAGCAGAAGAAAAGTGTCTTTTAAAAAAAAAAAAAAAACCTCACAAATCTACAAGTGCATCCAAACCCAGTGGTTCCACAGCCTCCCTAGGCCCTTGCTCTGGGGTTTGTGTAATCACTTTGCCAACAGTGATTTCCTAATGTCTGGAAAGCATTTCCTGTGTCGCAGCCTGTGTCCATTATCCTTTCCCTGCACTCCCAGGGAGTCTGGCTCCAGCTTTGGTGTTGTTATAAATACATACTATATGATCGTCTTTTTGCAAATATTGAAATGAGTTCCATATGGTTTATGTTAGAAATTTATGCTGTATTAATATAGGGGTTTTTTTTCTTTCATAATACTGTGATAAGTATTCCTTTAGGCTATAGCACAATATTAAAATAGAAACTATGTAATGTAAGATGCTTTGTAGAAACATCTGAACCAGCTCAAGAAATGGAAAAGACAATTAAGAAATTCTTTACATCATCCTATCTAAATAGAGATAACAGCAAAGACACCAAGGAAATCAAAAAGAAGAATTTATTCTCTTCATTATCATCAAATTTGCGACCTTGTGGAGCCACGAAAAAAATTATGCTCAAGAAAGAATGGTGGGGGAAAAAAGTTGCAATTAAGCAGGACACCTGAAGTCAAAAGGAATGTTTAAATCACAATGAAATTTATAGATATGCAGTAACTTACGGTAATTAAAGGAAAGATCTTTTGTTAGCAAGCTGTGCCTTGGGGTGGAAACGCCAGGCACCTGGACATCTGTAACTTTGCTTTTTCATTGTCTCTTATTGCCTTATCTTTTATTAAACTGGTGAAATTTGAACACGAGTGGCCGGTGTTTTTCAATGTGGTTAATAAAGCAGCAGGCTGATCCTCCAGACAGACTGAGCTCTCCCTGCAGCTCCCAGTGCCTCCTGTGCCCTGGGCAGGAGCAAGGCACAGACAGCTCCAGAGCAAGCAGAGCTCAGGCACTGGGAAAGGGGCACACAGCACAGCTCCTGCTCCTCTCCCACCCCAGCACAATGCAATCCCAGCCTTTCCCCCTTTTGCAGGCAAGGCACTCAGTTAGGGGTAGGAAGCCTTGCTAAAGATGACAGATGCATTTCCTGAACAGCAGCAGGGCTGGGAGGTGACAAATCACACCATGGTGACAGCAGCTCTCACAAGCCTTGATTAGTCTGCACTGGTTTCTCTGCCAGATCCATCACGGTCAGAGGGTAAATTTGTATGAGAACAGGAAATAATTGCCTAACAATAACAACATAATGGTCACCTCAGTTTTTAAAGATGATGAAACATCCCCATCCAGCTGGAGGGAAGATAATTTTTGGCTAATGTTCAGGAAGCAAATGTTGGTTGTGCTGGAGCAGCAGAGAGAGGATGAACAGCCAATCTAATCACTGGCAGCTCCTTCCCTCATACATCTAATAAAGGGACATTTTGCACATGGCATATTTGGGATAAACTGGAGGACAGGAATTTGCTAAAGGAGCAGCAAAAAGGGAGTTTTGCATAACCACTTTTAATAGGTGTAGGAAAATCGATGGAGGAAAGGTGAGGAGGATTTTAAGCATATCCAAGTGACTTGCAGCTGGGGTGTAGAACACATACATCATCCTGATTGTTGCTTAGTCTGGAGCGCTTGACAGGCAGAACATCTGTGTTTGGATAACACAGGCCTGGATAGACCATTCCAACAGCTTGGGATCCCTGCCCTGCTGTGGGCAAGATCAAAGCCCAGGGTAAACTGCAGCTCTGTGTGTCCCTGGGACAGAGGGGACACCAGCAGGGTCAGAGATCCTCAGCATGGAGCTGCTCTGTGGGACCTGCCTGTGTCTGGAACCCCCCAGCCCGCAGCAGAATGAAAACAAATTTACCCTTTGCCATTCCCCCAAGCTTTGTGGCTGTTCCCCAGTCCTGCCTGTGTCAGCTCACACCCTAAGGGACACAACACCTTCCAAAGCTCTTGGTTCTGGGCAGGAACACAGCAGGATCCACCTCCTGCATGGACAGGTTTGCAGCTGGATGAGCAAACAGAGGGGGGTGAAGAGGCATTTAAATGATCAATACAATAATGCAAGCAAGATCCCACACTCAAGTCCACAGGAAGCATTCATTTTTGGGAGGAACTGAAAGTATAAACTCAAACAGCCCTTCTGAGGACACCAAAACTCCAGAGGGCCCTACTGTGGGGTAATGTCCATCCCACTCCAGGTTCTGCTGTGACTGAGGAGCA
>VZSR01003816.1:1545979-1593359 GCA_013398615.1 Brachypodius melanocephalos | reverse complement strand
TGGGCTCCCTGCTCTCTCACCAGCCTGGGAATCATTCACTTTCCACTCAGGGAGTGGAATGCACAGCTCAATGGATAAGCAGAAAGACAAGGACAGCTGGAAAGGTCACTGCAATAATTAAAACTTACACCTCATGAATTAGGGAGTGACTTTGCTTCTCCATTTCCTGAAATGACATGCACATGTTGCTGGGAATAGTGGGGAGAAAGACCCCCAGCCCCCCACCCCGTGCATCTTCAGGGATCAGTGCAGCTTCAGGGAGCTCTGTGCATCTCCACACTGCCACTGGGGCTGCTCTGGGGGAGCCTGAGCCCTTCCCGGGGCTGCCAGGACCTGCCACAGGTCCTGCAGGGCACAGCTCAGGGCTGGAGCTGTCACAGGTCCTGCAGGGCACAGCTCAGGGCTGGAGCCCAGCAGGGGCTCTCAGAGCCCCCAGGGAGCTGCAGGGACCCTGCCCCAGCAGTGCAGCCCCTCCTGCTCTCCCAGGGCTGGGGCTCCCCCTGTTCCCTCCCAGCTGGTCAGCACTCCATCCTCTCTGGAGCACGAGGTGTCCCCAAGGTGTTCCCAGCCCAGCTGAGGGTCCCCCAGTGCCAGAGCCTGGCAGGGACACCCAGAGCAGTTTTATTTTTGATAAAACCCAAGCACCAGCCGCACCCATGAAATGCAGGAGCAGCAGCCCACACCGCCTTTAACATCCATCCAGCCAACACGTGCCCAAAAAACCACCACAAACCCAAGAGAGACCTGCCAAAGCAGCAGAGAAGGTTATTTTCTTGCCTGACCTGGCACGTGCCAGGCCCCCAGCATGCAGCCCCTTTCACAGAAACACCTCCTCAATCCACCTGGCTTCTCCTTTGGCACTACAATTCTTTACACAAACCTGGCAGCCAAGAACATCATACACAGAAAAAACACACACCTTGGGAGAGGGGAGGGAAAGCTGGTGTGGAAACCTTGTGAATCCAGCCTGCAATAAATCTGATCTTACATATCACAAACCGTGCACAGTTAGGGGGGGTAATAAGGAACTGCAGCTGCAGGATTATTTGTGCTTAGTATTTATCACAGGATGATATCAAGCTCGTAAAAAACTGAGCTTATGAGAGCAACACGGTGAATAATTTTTTTTTCCATCATTTCTTCAAAACTCAACAACAAAAAATCAGGTTATGTAAGCATCAACATGTATCCTAAATAAAAAAGCAGTTTGAAAATCGGAGTTTTTAGACAATTATTTTAAAAATGCCTTTCCCCCCTTGATTCTGTCAGGTTACCATGGGATTTACCAGGACTCTTAATTTATGGAGATGTTTTCATTCTGTGTGTGAAAGCATGCATGCAAATACATTCTTGTCACATTAAATTCTAATTGCTAAGTCCAGAAGTGAATTTAGGAGAATACTTAAACACAACCCACGTATTTCTCCACTGATTTTCCAAACCAGATGATGCTTTTTTCAAAGGGTAGAGAACACTTCTTTAGGCCACCGAGGGCCACAAATTCCACTGTTGTTCCAAAACCCCAGTTTGGGAACTGAAAGACTTCAGTTATGAAGCATTTTTTGTTTGTTTGTGTTTTATTGATTCAATCACCAAAGGAAGAAACAGTCTGACCCTTTGGACTGTAAACACATTTGGGCCATTAATGTCAAATCTATTAGTTCCAAGCAGAGAGGGAAAGTTCAGGGAACTGGTTCTTTACCCCAACTGCAATTAAATTGGCTCAGCCATTTAGAAACATCCCAGCCTCACAATGAGCAAATTGGAAAGGTTTCTCTTTTTATTTCCCTTTTTACTTTTTTTTTTTTCTCTGCCCACTATAAATACTTTTAAATATTGTGAAGGCTTAAGTTTTTTTTCATTGATGTATCTTGGGTTAATAATGAGAATACAGCACCCCAGTTTCAACAAAGCATCCTCTCAGAAGGAGCTTTTCCTCAACCAGCTCTGCTGTATCATGGGAATTATTCTAGAACCCCATAAACTTATTTTTGAAAAAAAATGCTTTTGAGATATACCAGCATGTTCTCCTATAGAAAATGCAGCTGGAAAACTGGCACCAGGAGCACAAAAGAGCCAGAAAAACCTTTCTGTCAGCCATGGAAAGCAGCACAGCTCTGCCATGAAATACCCAAGGGTCCCTTAGGAATTACTCTAAAAGTCTGAATGGTCAAGAAGTATTAGAGTATGGATTAGAGATCATACAGAGCATTAAATAGTCAGCATTCAAGGGAATGTTGAGTATTTAATGCTCTCATCAAGGGAATGTTGTTTATTGTCTTCTAGGCATGTCATCAGCTAATCTCAAAATATGAACAACACCCTCCACCTCCTCTTGTCTTGAAACAAAGGCAAAGCCCACCTGAATTAATCTCTGTTCCTGTGGATTGGTTTGGAAAGTGCTGAAAGAGAAGAACACATGCACTGCAATCCCACTTGGACAATGGCACAGTGAGCTCAAATATCCATGTAATTCTCCTGGCTATCCCATCTCTTTAGGAACACAGTGGAATTGCAAGCCCATGTCATGTGCACAATTATAAAATTAAGTTCTCTTCTTGATTAACTTAAAGAGGGCCCCTAATCTCTGATTTCTGTCTGTTCAACTTCAACTTAATTCTGCTGGTTTACTACTTGCTCTGTACTCTTTATTTCATCATATAAATGATATCTTAGAAACAAACAAACAAACAAATAAACCAAACCCAAAGCAACACCTCAATCCACAACAGACTCAGGATTTCAAACTCCCATCTTTTAAAAGAACAGCACTTACATTTTGACAAGCAATAAAAGCACCAGCAATCAGAAGCTTCCTAGGACACATGGAGCATGTAAATCACAGTCACTCGTGGCTCAGAGGTTTTCAGGTATTTATTCAATATCCATAAGCAAGCAATTATTGTCACTTCCCTGTATCCAAAACAGCTCTCTTCAAAAATGCCTTCTTCTTATTACTTTTTATTGTGAGGTCTTCTGTGGATGCAGCACCTCAGCTGTGTCCCTGAGTTGTCATTAATCAAACAAATCATCTCTCTCCATGAACAAACAGTAAATTTGCTCTGCTGTTTCATTACTTTGGCTTTCCTGTATACAAAGGGTCATCAGCCACATCCTCCCACTGCCACAACGGTGACTTTAACCCTTGTAATTGTATTGGACTGCAGGAGAAGCTCTGCTCAGATGTTCTGATTTGTCCCATTAGTCCCACCAGAACTGATTTTCCAAGAATTGATGGCATGTTTGTAAGCAGGATTAAATATCCTTCAATCAAATTGCACTGTGTGGTCATTGCTGATCTCTTACCACCTGTCACACCCATCCTCTGTCAGATGAGAGAAGTTCCCTGATCTATCAAATCCACCAGCTCCCAAATTAGTACAATGAATGGCTTTGACAGAATTCTATCTGCACCTTTCAGAAAATATTAATGTACTGCACCAAGGGCCAAGCAAAATGAGCCTTTGAGAGGCAAATGAGAAATCCTAAAGACCTCACACAGCACTACAGAAAAAAGGAATCACTGAAAACAACTTTTTCCAGGAAAAAGAAATTCCTTATCAAGATGGGATTACTTTTGAAATTTGTGAACCTGATGCCTTCCACACACCTGCTGGTACAGCCTTAAAAGCCGTGTGATACCTCACAACAAGCAGCCCAGGGCTGGAGTTAAATTGTGTTTTGTCTTCTACGTGCTGGGTTGGATTTTCTCGTGACAGGATGTGCATTGAAAGGCCACGTGTGCAGGTGTTGAAATGAAACCACTGCATGTTTTTAAACCTGATAGAACCTGGACTTCTCTAATGCCACTGGTTGGATTTTAAAACTGAAATAAATGCCAATATGCATCTTTAAATGCTTTGCAGATCAATAAATTATCAAAAAAAGAGATGAAAACGAGCAATGGAAGGGTTTAATTTGTTTCATCAATTATCCTTAAACAAGCACAGGTGGATTGATATCCTGTAAAGGTCCCACATGTTTAGGTCAGACTTTTGCTATGAAAATATTCTCTATTAGAAATATCATTCTACTGTGTTTCACTTTCACTGCAAACAGCCCCAGCTCACATCAGCACGTGCAGCAGATTCCTCCCTATAGAGAGCAATGGTAGATTTACATTCCAAATATATTGAAAAATAGACTCAAGACATGGGAATCTTCTGAAACACCTGCTAAGGCCAGGAATTCAAATCTGCTCTCTGTGGCTGAAGAAACAATTTAGTCTTTCTGCACCTGTGGAATAACATTTGCTAAGAAATTATTATTTTCTCTGAAATTACTCAAAATAAAAATAATAAGCAGCAACAAAACCGATATAGATTGTTTTTACTTCTAATCTCAATGGGACCATCTTCAAACCCAGATTTAACCACAGCTAGACCAGGCTCCAAAAAAGACACTACTGGAGTCACTAGCAAAATTTTTTTTTTTTCCAAAACTCAACCTGTTTTCTGAATTAATTTCCTCCCCCCCCCAATTTATGAATATCCTGGTTGTCTATAACTTATTGCCTAAATATTCATCACAACACTTTAAGTCCTGGGAAACAGAATTTAGACCTTATAACCTGGTACAACACATACAATTCTCCTGGGATTAAAGAACAAAATGTGTAGGCAGTGCTTTTATTGCTGTGGCAATAACAGCCTGTATAAAATGAAATAAGCCAACTCAAGAATTAGCTAACTATCATATACCTTCTAGCCATCTTTTAAATGAGTAAAATAATAGTTCTAACTGCGGTTTACAGCTCCTTCAGCCTCAATGATTCTTTAATAAACAGAACAAAACAACACAAAAGAACTTTGTACATGAACAGGAACAAACCAGCGCACTGCAGAATAATGTGATGCCTGTGAAACAAAAGGTGAGCATTGGGCACAGGTTGGACTCTGTGATCTTGGAGGTATTGTCCAACCTTAGTTATTTTATGAACATAAAAAGCACGTAAAAAAGAATGGGCTATTGATTAGCTCATCCAAATCTTGTAATTGAAATCTATTGAGAATTAAACCTCTAACGGGAAAGAATGGGGGGGGGAAATGTGTCAAAAATCATTATGCATCTTTTAAAATTCATAATTGTACAGCAGTCTGATGTTGTGAAAGCTGGCATGAAAAGTGAAATGCAAAGCTGTGAGATAAGGCTATTTTGGAAACATTTGGAGGGTTTTTTTGGTTTGGGCTTTTTTTCCGTATATTTTTTGTTGAAACCTTTAAATAATTGAAGAACAGCTATTTAATACAAATGACAAAAAACTTTCAGCAATTAGTGTGTTTATGTTGTGCTTGCAAGGAAGGAGCAACAATTTGCAGCAATTGCCTTGCAAGAAGGTTATTTTCCATGCTGTGATCCCAGCTGCACCTCAGAAGATTTAACAGATATGCCTGCGATTGTTAAAAACACAACTTTTGCCAACGCTGAATGCACCAGTCAAGCACAGCTCCAAGAGCAGGCAGTGAAATGGATGAAATGAGAGTTAGGAGGTGAAATGTGCTGAGCATCCTCCTCCCCTGGGCTGCTGCTGGGGACTAGAGCGGCCTGCCTGCTTCCCAGGGTGTTTTTTACCATGGAAATGGCTTGCTAAGGTTTTATGGTTTTGTACAAGATTTCATGTCCTAATTTAATTGTCACAGTTCCAGGACTTCTCTGACTCCCTGGAAGCCCCGAGAGGCAGCCCACTTAAATTTCAAGCCTCCAACCATAACCATTGTTAAGGTCTGTCCCACCAGAGAGAGGATTTGATTACAATTCACTTCTGCTACCACAGCAAACCTGACACTGCTTCAGCTTTTGAGATACTCAGCTGTGTAAGAGACAATGCTGTTACTGGAAACAACAACTCAATCAACTTCCCCAGAACAGGGTACCAGCTATTTAGGACAAGAGAAAACATTTAACTCACACTGTTCTCCAGGGGTTACCTACTGCTACCCACTGGCTGCTTACAATGCTGTCAGACCCAGAAAAAATAGCAATTAACAGAGCACTTGTTGCCATCAGTGGGATTTTTGTTTCATGTAATGTCTTGGTTTAATATCCTCACTTTGCCCTGAGTAATTTGTGCAGTGCTTCACTCAGTTTCAAGGCTTTCTTTGTCTGGTTCGCACCAGGCAGCAGCAGGGGCAGATTCCCTCTGGAGTTCCCATTTTGGGGATTTCAGGGAGTTCTGTCCAGCTGCTTTTTCACACAATGGTTTTAATGGTTGTGCAGGAGCTCCCCCAAGGAATCCCATCACACACAACCTCTGTTCATCCAGATCTTTACAAACCTGGGACAGTGGGCTCAAAGGTATAATTGATCCACGTTCCGTGGATACAAACATTGCTAAGGAACCTGCACATGCACTTCACCTGTTTTTAGAATGTCACTCCAGCTATTCTCTGCTTGGAATGCTAAAGCACCCCAAAATGGGTGGGATTGGATCTTCCTTCCCAAAACAAGTCCCATGCACAAATCCAGGGTAGGGAAGGAGAGCAGGGAGAGGGAGCAGAAGACAAGAGAAGACACAATACCCACAAAATAAACAGAGAAATCTGACAGTTTGCAGTAAACCAGACAAACTGTCCACAACAGTGGAACAAAGCAGGCTCTGGAGTTTCCAGTAATGGGCACAGCAATTAATAAGACATATAGCACATGGTAAAATGTGTTCTGCCATCTGTGTCAGCTGTCCCCAAGTGGAAGCTGTGCATGTTTGCCATGTCCATCAGCATTAAGATTGTTACTCCAAGCCAAGTCTGATTTTATTGGCTCCTGTTAGTCCCAATGCTAAAAATCTATCAGCATTGCTATTTAAAACTTCTCATAATAATACTAAAAACCCAAACAGAAAAACCACATAGTGCTGGAAACTTTGCCTAACCTTAGTGCCTTCAGAGCAATTAACATCCTATGTTGTGCTTATAAATAAATTTTCATAATTGTTTACAAATTATTACACGTGTCAAAAATTCTGCATATAACAGGTTATACTGTAAGAGTGGCAGAAGCAGAGTTACTTCTCCAAAGCATATTTAAGATCTGATCCAGAAAAAAGTATAATACACTTCAGTTTAAGGTGAACATCAAGATCATGAGCAGAGGAAAAGAGTGGGGTTTTTTTCTGTTTTAAACTCCTAGATAATTGCAGGGCTTCTCTTCTTTACACCCTCAAATCCCCTGTTCTGACAATGCCTCCAGCAAAAGGGAGGGTTTGTATCCAGCGCAGTCTGTCACAGCACTGTATAAACACTATCTGAATTACTCCCAAGATCACTGTGTTGGGCTGGAAATGACATCTGCCCTCTCTTGGCTTGATGGTGAGCATCTCCAAGCAGGGCAGGAGCTGGCTGGGGGGCTGCAGGTGGAAATGCTGACCCACGGGCTGGCACAGGGGTGTTTGTACCTGGAGTCCTCCTGTCACCACCAGGAACTGCCCCTGCTCCTCCTCTGCTTACACATGCCCCTGTGATCTTTTGTAAACCTTTCTGTCCCCTGGCAGCTGGGTTATCAGTAGTAACAATTGTCTGCAGACAGAGGAGGGTTTTCACAGCAGCCTCTGCCTCAGGAGCCATGAGGTGACTGCTTTTGTGCATTTATTCGTGTGGTAACCAGAGCTTCATCATGAAACCCCCTCACCCTGCGAGCACAGCAAACCCCAGAGAAGGCACAGGAGAGATAATTTGGTTCCAAAAGAGAAAAGCTACTTTGTGGGAGCTCCTTAGGACTTCCCACATCATGAGTCACACAGCAGTGACAGGGACCTGTCACAGAATTCACTTCTGTAACCACCAAAGGACGACTGTCTTTAAATCAGACACGTTAAATGCACTGCATCTTCTCTTCAAAAGCAGCTATATTCTGCAACACCTACACATCCAGAATAAATTAGCTGTCTTATTCAGTGGTGTCAACAATGGTAAGCCCCAGAGAATAAGGGAGAAAGAGTAATGCTAGCCTATGCCAAAATACTTACTAATTACACCTCCTTTCAGAGGCCTCCCTTGTTGAAACCCTGTTTGGTGCCATATGAAATAAGGAATAACACACAGTCTCTAATTTATGAGCAATAATTTGGAAATTGCCCTCAATTTTTTTTCCCTCCTGTTCGTTGCAGCAGCGTTCAAGAATGCTATATAAAAGAAGAAGATGTATTATCCCTTAAACTCTTCTCTGCACACAGCTCCCTGCTGAACACCAGGGAAGAATCTAATCTAAGGTCAAAGAGGTGACTGTGTTAGACGTATTTATGTGCTGCCCACCCCCCTGGGATGTCAATAGATGTAGCTCATAGTGTCAGTTGTGACACTTTTCCTGTAGCAGGCATCTGCCCATTACCAGGTGCAGAGAAAACCTCAGCTCATTCCATACATGAAAATGGAGAGCTGTCATCTGCTAACAGATTTTTATTACTACCAGGAGTGTGTTTGAGTTCAAAGTAATGACCTGGAAGCACAAAATTCCATATTCTGTAATCTCACAAGCCATGCAATTCTCCCTCTTCAGTTACTGCTGAATATCTCTACAGCTTCCTCTGCTGCTCCTGATTTAATATAATGCTATCAACAAACCTCCTTAGTGAACAGGGTCATGGCAAGATTTACAGTGCTTTTTCCCAGGCCTGCAGGTGAATTTATTCTGCCCAATATATCCATTTAGATCCATTTTCCTCAGAACATTATTCTTCAAAGACAACTTAGCGAGTTCTTCAGCATCAGATAAAAGTCAAGCTAAGTGGTGCAAAGATGACAAGGTGTCCTGCATGACCTTAATCAGAAGTTTAAGTGCAGGATGAAAGTGAGAACTGAACCGAGAGCCACTACGCCAACTGTCTTTTTTTAAACGTCAAGGAGACAAATGCTGCTGCTCAGACACGGGTTTTTGTTTTTTTTTTTTTTCCTCCAGACTGACACCCACAGCCTGTGGAGTGCATTCAGCAGGCAAGGATTGGAGCAATATCCTGAGAAAAGCAGTGTCACTCACCAAACCTCAACGCACTATGTGAGAAAGCTCAGGGCGTCCTGTAATGGCAATGGACAGGGCGTTAATGTGGAATACTGCAATTTTTATTGATGGCTTTAGCCCACACTGGGCTTCTTCCCAATTAGTACAGAGCTGCGGGCAGAACTTAAAGCAGCTCTCCAGAGCCTGTGAGAGAGCTGGAGAGACACCTCTGAGCAGGGCATGGCGTGACAGGACACAGGGAATGGCTTCCCAGTGCCAGAGGGCAGGGATGGATGGGATATTGGGAAGGAATTGTTCCCTGGGAGGGTGGGCAGGCCCTGGCACAGGGTGCCCAGAGAAGCTGGGGCTATCCCCAGATCCCTGGAAGTGTCCAAGACCAGGTTGGACAGGGCTTGGAGCAGCCTGGGACAGTGCAAGGTGTCCCATGGCAGGGGTGGAATGAGACCCTAAAGGTCCCTCCCAGGCCACATCATCCTGTGATTCCATGATTCCATGATTCCATGATTTAACTCTATTCAAACCCCTGCATGCTAGCTGTGAGTTAATAAAGTAATCTGGTTTTAGAAAGCTTTTCTTCTGAATATTTGGCCTCTGGCTTTACAGTCTCAGACAAAACATCAAATAATGATATTCTTCTCAACACACAACAGAAATTATTAGCTTTTAATATCAGGGAGTCAAATTGCTTGAAGTTCCAACTTCTGATTATGTAAATAAAAAGTTGCTGAAAAATAACATAAATTTTGGCACCATATCAACCCACTTAAACCTCTATTTTAGTAGAATTCAAGAAAGAGAAAAAAGCAATCTAATTGAGCAATACTAAACCTGGACCTGTTATTCTGTGTGGTGGTGAGAATGACATTAAAATGGTTTTAAAAGACCCAGACAGCTAACCAGATTAAAAAGCATAACTTTACAACAGAAGCAGAGATAAAGGGCAATCAGAGAAACAACTTGAAGAGTGCCCTGACTCTGTGGTTCTGTGGAGGCACTGGAGGAGGAAATCCCTGAGTTTCAAGAATGGCAGAAGGTAAAGAAAACTCTTCATCCAGCCACAGACATCCCTGTCCTGCAGAGGGATGCAGGACCCCTCAGCCTCTGGGTTGGACAATTCCAAACTTCCCCTGACATCCAGACTTCTGGAGGGCTTTAAATGTGGGTGGAGAACAGCCCTGCTGGAAGGGAACAGCCAAATACAAACTTCATGCACATTCACAAAGGGATTCTGACTTTTGGAGCTGCTGGTAGTTGAAACAAAGATAAAAGAATTGTGAGAGTAAGGAAGGAATTTCACATGGATGGAATAAAATTGCCTGATGTGTCAGCTTTGATCATTGTGCAGAAGCTGGAAAACAAAACTACCCCTGAAGCTCTGCAGAGACAGGAGTTTGCCAAGACCTGGCACAGAGAAGTGTTCTTAGGAAACACAAGTAGGCAGGAAAGAAGTAAAAGAGGACATGGAGGCAATTGGAATTCTGAGGGCCAAAAAAAACCCAAAACAAAACAAAACAACATAACAAAACAAACAAAAAAAATCAACAACAAAAAACACCAAAACCCACCCAAAAATAGACTACCAAAATAAAGTATTATTTGGGAGGAAAACAGGAAGTTTTGTCCAAAAAAACTTATCTGAATTTTCTTGATTAACTAAGTCTACCAGCAGAAGCAATACAAACTGAGAGAGAGTTCTGTCCTGAGTGGAAAACTGTATTCAGGTGAAAAATTGTCTATTGAACATTAATACAAAACCCTGAGTAATGAAATCCTTTTCATTGTTAACAACAGACAATCAGCTGCAGAGAACATTTCACCCTTTTCACTAAGTTTGGGTAATATAAGAAGCTGAGATGTACTGCAGGAGGCTTCTTTTATATCTGCCTATGATATGACCTCATACATACATGTATAAATGCACGTGTTTGTAGGCAATTTGTAATTTTTAGTCAATATTTATCATTCTGTAGTAACTGAAAAACTACCCTGTAGCAGTGGATGCACGAGAGGAATCAAACTGAGCAGTGCAGAGTCTGGATGAGATACCTGCTCTCTTTTCAGCAATTCCTATTTGTTGGCTTATTTAACAATGAACATTTTGGGAACAGCTGCCTTGGTAAAGACTCAACATCCCCAGCCTTTCACCAATGTGCAAGGGCAGCAGTGTTCATCCCTCCAGATCCCTCCCCAGCGACATGTCAGAAATTATATTCCTGATGTTCACAAATTTATATAAAACACAGTGGGAAAAGGAAACAAAAACACTTAGAAGAGCTCCTCAGATAAAAGGGAAGCCTTTTTCTAGCTGATAAATGCATTCAGTAGCACATTTCTTTATGTAATCTCTCTTCAGACAGTAGAAGGAAGCCTCTGCAGAATTTATTTGTTTTAAATAGATGAAACATGAATCATTTTATCTTTAAATTACGTAACATGAATGCAAATTAATCAGCATCCTCAGACAACTGCAGAGTTGATAAAGTGGCTCTTAAAGTCAGAAGATACCAGAACTGTTGAGCAGTTCTTTGTTACATTGGCTGTAATCCTTAATATTTCTCCAAACCAACATGAGAAAAGGAGACAAAATTATCCATGAGAGGGAGAGCCTGGTGGGTGTTTGAGAGTGCTCTGGTTATGCTGTGATCAATAGGTTACCTGTTCAATAGAGGCCATACATTTCTTTTACTGCAAGACAAATACACTGGAAGTTATGTTTTGTTTCTGCCATCGAGCAGCTCTTTCTCATCCCAGCTTTTGTTGGGCTTTCCTTTCACAGAGTGATGAGCCCAGGGCTTTGTCATGACTGAGGGGGGCCTTTATTTTTCAGAAAAAAAAATTTATTGTCCCTCATCTGACATAAAGCACCACTTAAGGAGGAAGCAGTGGCATGAAGAATGCAATAGAAGCAAAAAGCAAAGGGAGAAAAAAATAAATTCCAGTGCAGTCCCTGTTTCTTTAGGGAGTAAACTATTTAACTCTATTTCCTGAGAGAGCAGGGAACTCTGTGCAGGCAGACAGCAAAGAGAGAAAACAAGTGCAGGTGGCTGGAGAGGCCCAGAAGATGGGGGGCAGTGGCAATGTAGACAAAAGGACAGTTTTAACCTGGAGGAAATTAAGAGACTCTGGCAGCAACCCCCTCCTCCCTTTCCCACTTCTCTCCTTCTTCCCAGAAGGAAAATGTATCTGAGCCCTTCATAACAACATCAGAGAATTTGGGTGGGGGTTTTGGTGTGAGTACAGGATCTGGTTTTAGCTGATGGGATCTTTGATGAGGGTTGAAACGCTGACATAAGATTAAAAGGGATCCGTAACATCGGGTTCTAAAATAACTGAGGCTGGGAAGCAAAAAGGGAGAGGGGAGAAGAGAAAAAAGTCAAAAATAAAAGAGAAGAAAACAGAGGAAAAAACCCCAGAGGGCTGAGTGGGGGGAAGGAAGACAAACTAAAAATGAGTAACATACTACAAAAAGCAAGAGAGGTAACAGATTGACAGAGGAGTGTGTCCACAACAAATGACACCAATTCCTTGGAATCAGTGCAGAGCTCCAAGCTTGACACAATTGTCTGTTAGAAGAAAGGATGAATACCCACATCTATTACAGCTCTTTCAAGTGAAAGATCAGATGGGTTAAAAGAGGGGAAAGCCTGTGTACGCAAAAGGTGGAAGAAAAGCAATGGCTGGAAAAGAGAAATATTTGAATTATTGAAAACCAGCTCATTATTTTCTCTTGAATACATGATCTCAGTAATGGTTACCTGACACTAATGACCATCTCTACTATGCAGGCAAAGGGGAGACTGGCGATCCACTCAAACATTCCAGTTACTTTCCTTCAGCCTCTTCTAGTGCCTCACCCATGCAGGAACTTTTGGCTCTACATTTTCTGCAGTGGGAGCCACTGGGAGGGTTCAGATCATTTCTACAGGTCAGGAACAGCATGGTTCCAACATTCTGAGCTGACCCTCTCCTGCTCAGCAGTGCAAGAGCATCCCACGTGGAATCACAGGACCTGCAAGTCCTTTATTACAGACAGCCATGACCACCAGCAAGAGTGTCTATTGGAAAAAAAAAACCCCATCCTTAGTGCCTATCTGTGCCATCCTGAAAAGCACAGGTTATCTGACCCCCATCCCAACCCCTGCATCCTGCCAGTACAACTCCTAGTGCTGGAGATGGGATGGTCAAATGCTCTAGCCACAAATCAGTTTTTAACTCCTAAAATAAGGATGGTCTAACCACAAATCAGTTCTAAAGTCAAAAACTCCCATCCTTAGTGCCTGTCTGTGTGGTCCTGAAAAGCACAGGTTATCTTCACCCCCATCCCAGCCCTGCATCCTACCAGTTCAACTCCTAGTGCTGGAGATGGGGTGGTCAAATGCTCTAAACACAAATCAGCTCCAAAGTCCTCAAATAAGAGGAAAAACCAACAAAGAGCTGATGGAATATTCCATCATCATCACCAATTCCCATCAGTATTTTGATTTATGACCAGCATCTGTGGTGCAGTACAGACAGTCTCTTGAAACACCTGCAACTCAAAAGGAGAAATTCAATATTCAGCCTTATTAAGAAAGTAAGAGCAACTGTGAGCCAGTGGGGAGCAGCATTCCCAAGCTGACACCCACCTCTTGCCAGGAGAGATGCAGTGTGCACCCATTCCCCAGATTATTCCTGCCCACACAACATCCTAACTCACCCCCAGGTGGATGCAAATTACTACTGGGTCAATCCTGATGCATTACAGCACTTCCAGGATTTGCTGATATTCCATCCTAGTGTTTCTTTTTAGGTATTGTAAGTGGAGAATGTTATGGTCATGAAAAACAACTGCAAAATTACAGAGAATTTGGGGAAACCCTGTAAAATAAAGGGGTTTTAGTAAATGTTCAACAGGCTGTACAATTGTGTAGTGCAATGTACTTTGAAAAAAAAATAGTGAGCCAGATGCCAAGCACACAAGAACACAATTGCCTGAGTAAAAGAAAAACTTATCCTTCAGCCTCAAAAATGCATTTGATAACAAGGGTTTTACTGCACAAAATGTGTGTCTCCAAGACAAGATGGAATCCTGCAAAAGCAACCTGACTGAGAGGAGTTCACCAGGTGAAACCCAGGAAAACTCTCCCTCCTCACCTGAGTCTTGGACCCCTGGACATACAATAAGAGATTATAGAGTCTATATCTGAGAGCTCATGATAGCATTACATTTTCTTTATAAAGTAACAAAGAAAATCACAAATATCTACGTTTAAACCTGGATATCCAAATACTGCGCTTACTCAAGAGTCAGAGCTGTTCCCAAAGCATTTTTCCCATCATGGGTGTCAATCACAATAATCCAGGAATAAATTCCACAGCTAAAACGTCTTTCACAAGTCCTGCTGTCCACAAGAACCGTGCTGAAAATGTGATTTTTCAGTCGCTTCGATTTTATGTTTAAATATAAATTTAGTGCTACTAAGCAGTGGATTCTGAGGCACAGCTCATTGCAAGTGATGCTGAATTTCCTCCTGCCTGACCCAGGGCTACACAGACAGGTTGGGCTGCACCTCATCTCTCTGACAATTTAAACTTTGCTGCCCTTGCTGCTGTGTGAGCTTTGCTGATTATTTTAGTGTTCCTGGGTAAAGGGTCAGTCCCTTTTGTGCAGGGCAGGGGTGTGAGACTGGAACTGCTGCTGATTATGGCCATTAACAAGAGATGCAAGCAGACTCAGGGATGTATTTATTAGTTTTGGTGGAAGCATCCTAAAAATACAAGCCAAGCCTTCCAGTTCCTGCTCTCAAAAAACCTGGAACTCAAACACACAGGATGATGCCCCACAACCAACAGTGAATGCAGGAAAAATCCTCTCAGTTACTGAATGTGCTTTCAATATTATTTTACTCATATTTATACTTGCTTTCTCTTTCTACTGTCTGCTTTTATCTCCTTCCTTCTGTTATTTCTGACTGGAACTCTGCAATTCTCTCTCACACCCTGAACCAGTTCTTTGTTGATGGCTCATTGTTTACTGCATTTCTGACTTGCATGTCTTCCTACTGCAAAATCAATACAGCACTTGGATTTAACATAAAAAGTGAGTGCTAACAGTGCTTTATTCTGTAGCTAATAACAGTCCCATATTATTACTTTTTATGTCCAATAAAAAATGAGAAACTGCCAACTATGGTACCCACGGCAAAAATCGCAGCCTGAAGCTCAGAAATAAAACTTAAAAGCCCAGATTACACTACCCATTACTGGGTAGTTAAAACCCAGAACTGGGCTTTGTTTACCCATGGTACTGGGTTTTACCTACCCATGGTACTGGGTTTATCTACGTGAAATGGTAATCAATGCTATAAACTAGGTGTTACTGCAGAGATCATCATTTAACCTTTTACCAGGGTGTCTACAGAAGAGCACAGCAGAAGGATCAGCTCAAAGCTCAGAATATTCTAGAGGAGGATCCAAGTGAAACTACAGCAAGCAAAAATTGAAAGAGCAAAGGACTGGGGGGAACAGCACCCACTGTACCTGTGGAATACTTAATCATGTTATAAAATTGTGGAATTGTCCATGCCCCAGTGAGGATCCTGTTTGGTTATCATCTTCCATCACTGATGTGAATGTGCAAGCCTGCCTACATCCCTATTTTTGGGGTTTATTAAAACAAATTCATCTTTAAGAGGCTTTGTTTATATTTGTCACATGTACCTCAAACTGCTGCTTCAATACTCAGAATCAGCCCAGTAAGTCTCAGTGCCATATTTTCATTTTTCTTGGAGACACATCAATTAAATAACCAGCTCTATTTTCTTTATTCAGCAGCACAATCAGCACTGGGTAACATATTTGTTATTCCTACTGCAAAATTTCCACATGACAATATAGATCTCTTCGATATTAAAGCAAAATACTTGTCCTGCCAAATATAAAGGTTGAAATCCCATCTTTGCACTACAAAATGTGGCAGAAATAGTCTAGAAGTAGTTAATTCGACGCAGATCGAGTCCTTAGATGCAAGATGATGTTAATAATTACAGGAAAAATTAGATATAGTTGCATTTAAACAAGTGCCACATGAAACACGCTTGACCATCTGGTAAAACTGTCTTAGGGTAGGATGCTGGCAGATATTGCATAATCATCTGCATATGACAGATAATTTTAGCCAAATCTAAATTAAAAAATGTTCTCATACTTTTTAAGAAAAAAAATTCAACTGCTTTTCAAACTTAACAAATATCTGAATTTATTTAATATTAATACTGTCTGAATTCCATGTAAAAACTACCACACTATACAGAAAAACAAAAAAACAGAAAACAGAAAAACAGAAAAACAGTAACTTTTAAAAACCGGGTTTTATGTGTTTTGAACCACAGATTTTTCTCTTTTTTTTAGATTTTTTCCTGTATTTTATTCCTTCAAACAGTTTCAAAGCAGTGACTTAGATAAAGTTAGCACAGAAAAATTCTTGTGCTACTCAACCACTCTGCAGTACAAGGACTACTTGGTCACATAGCTTGATCTGGGATGGGAGAGATTTGGAATTGCTCTGGAAGGGTTTTCTAAAACAGAAAAACATCCACAATTGGTAAAGTTTGTCCTTGCAGAGCAGGTGGTGAAGTTTCCCAATTTACACAGAAATCTATGCAGTCATATCTCATTTAACTGTGTTGATTTACAATTCATTATTTAAGCAGTGCACGAAAAAAAATGCACTACAACAAAATGTTATCAGTACTGAAGGTCATTTTCTAAATAATGCAATGAAACGTGTTTCCTAAAGCCAACTGCTACTACAAAAAAAAAAGAGGAGAAAGGAAAAAAAACAAAAAATACTTGAAGGTCTAACAAAACAAATATTGTTATTGAAGACAATTGAACCTTATAGTACTTATTCTAAATACAATATGGAATTAAAATTGACTGAGGGGATTTGATTTTCCTTGAATACATTGGAACAGCTGAGAAAGGAAGAGAAAATCTGTTAAACAAGTTAGCTAAAAACCAAAAAGAAAAAGAGCAGCCCTTCAGGATTGGATTATCTGGAAGGACAGCGTTTGTTATCAGTGCCAGTCAGCCACGCTGGGATGCCACAGCACCTTCCACTGTGCAGCTGCCCAGGGAATTAATGTTTGACTGAGGTGGGAGGGAACATCCTGAGGGATCCACATCCTGCCCACAGTAGGGTCAAACCTTCAACCTCCCATTTTGTTCTGTGTCGGTGAAGGATGTTGGGACAACAGGCAGCTCTTCAAAAATGCTGTTTATTGTATAGAAGGTGTCACAGCAGCCCTGGGTCGTGGGTAACAGAGCCACACCCAAAGCTGCCAGCCACAGCTTAGGCTGGCCTGAAGCCACCTTAGTTCTGGGTACTCTAGAAATGCATTCTAGAGTTTTCTTTGATGAGCATCTTTGTACATAGAAACCAATCAGTATCATACACGAGACCTTTACCATTACCTACAGCCTATCATAACTGCTATCATTGCCATGTTATGTTACAGTTTAAGCTTAAAAGTTGTTTTTCAGTTTTCTTGCAGTGGAAAATTCTTAGACCTTTTTTTCTTCTTGGTAAGAACATTGTTTTTGTTTTCCTGTGGTATCTTTTGCTATTCTTGAGACCTCTTTCTGCTTGCTAAAAACATCTTCTTTGTTTGTGGTCAACATATCCTTTGCTCTAGCCATAACACCTCCTTCCAACTCGAGTTAATCTTTGCTTTCTTCATTGTCCAGTAATAACTGGCTCAGCAATTCTAATTTTAGACATTTTTTATTCTTCTATATCAAAACTTCCCTTCACTTCTATTTCACTTACAAGTTTTACATTCAGAGAGCCTTCTGCTACACTTTCCTGTCTGTAAAACTTTCCTGTTAAACTTTCATCTTCCCCAACAGCTCTAGGAGATTCTGTTGTTGTTCATGGCAGTCCCTGGCCTCCCCCTGCTCCTCAGCCAGCCCTGGGTACAGCTCTGGCTCCTGTGTTTGCTGTACCCCTGTGACCCTGCTGTGCTATTGTACATTTACTGCAGCACAAGCAGCTCTCCTCTTGGCAGCTACTCCTCCTAAGCAGTGGTTGCAGTGTTTTTAAACAAATGCTGTGTGCACAGAAGCAGAATATTTTTATGTATGACCTAACATGGCTCAGTTTTCAGTTGTTCCACATCTAAAACATTATTGAATCACTACAGAGCTCAAAGCAACTGGCACTCATCTCACCAAATATAAGCACCTTGATAAGGTAAACTAAGCCTCCAATCCAGTGTCCATGCTAAATTTCTGTTCACATTCTCTCTTCTATAATTTCTCCACACAATTCCTTTGCCAGCCTGGTGCTCTGAGTATTTACTTTCAAACAAAACACAAAGTCAGGAGCAGTGGGAGCCCTTAAGGGTATTGACTTCTCTGCAGCTCAAGACAGACCACACCTTGTTTCCTCTGAAGGGAAACAGTTTTCTTTATCAGCTTGTGTTTCTGAAGGGAATATTATCTATCACACAGCCTAATTGGAGAGTGCCAAAATGAACCCAGCCCCTTTTACAGCCCTGCTGCATTCCAAAGGCATCAGCAAGCACTCCTGGCCTAAGAACATCTGAAATAACTGCTGGGGTGTGCCCTAGACTGGATGCAACCCTGGAAAAGTACTTCAAAGGAAACTGTGCTGCCATTTGTCTTCTGTGAAGCTTCCAAAGTGGCCTGAACATTCAGTTCCACGAAGAAACCAAGGGATCCACGTGTTCTCTGCTTTTCAGCATGCAGGAAGGATGGCTGTGATAAAGCACAGGTGTAATTCACCTGTATCCACTGGGAGTCAGATCTCTCATGAGTTTATTCCCAACTTGCCCAGATGGATTTTTGATTGTTATTGTCTGCCTAAAAGGTAAAAGAAAACTGAAGAATTTGATGAAGAATCTCTACAGGGAATGCATTGCAATCACCATGGTAGAGCCTTCAGACAAAATGATAATTTTGTTGCAGAGTGACACATACAAGAGGATGAAACATAAATCACAGATGAAACAAATAAGGGGAGGACAGGTTCAAGGAGGGAAAGGAAGCAGAGAGAATATCAGAATTGATGTAGCTGGAATGTAGCAAATGCCAGTGCTGTCCCAGTGCTCCACAGGCTGTGCAGGGAAAGCAGAGGGCTGAAAACACGACTCAAACAAAACTGCTGCAGTACCATGTAGTATTTTGATAAAAATAGATAAAAAAAGGCTTAAAAGAAATTTTTAAAAGTTTGTGGAAAAATGAGATAAAGAAATTTTCAGGAGAGTCGAGGGTCGTGTCCCCAGCTGTAACGTCAGCAGCAGAGTGGGCTATTAGTGAAAACAAGTCAGTAAAGAAATTTCAAATTCAGCATCATGAAAGAGTGTAATGAAACTCAATCAGTGGAAAGGCAAATAACTCCAAGCAACAGCTTTGGTACTGCAGGTTCCCTTTGGATAATTTTACTGCAAAGAACAACTTAATTTCTCCTCATGATGACTACCCATTAGACCAACAGCTATTGCTGCTGTCACCTATGAGAACTCTGCTGTGCCAGACAGAATTCCAAAAGCATTCCTTACAAACAATGCAATCACTCCTTCCTTACCATCACAGAATTAGAGGTATTCACCTCTTTGTGAACTACAAAAATTAAGACAACTTTCTGCCCCTTTCAGTCAATCCCCATCCTCCCCACGCTATTATCCAAGGAGAACACAATCCAACCAAATAACAGCAGGAAATCCTAAGCTCTGGGAGGCAACCCCAGTATTTCTGTCACCTCACTACCACTGGCATGGATGCAGCCTCTGCATGTTCATTAATGATGATTTTGTCATTAATGATGAATCTCATTAATGATCACTGCACAGGCTCGCCCTTGGGTACCACATCCTGTTCATGGCTCGTGTCTGTGTCTGTCAGTGCTTCAAAACTCCAGGTGCCCCATCCATGGCATCTTCATTCCTGCTTGTCCGGGAACGAAACAACGAGGCAAACACGATTCATCTCCTCCTCCCCTGGTCCAAAACTCTCTGAGCAAAGTGCATCATCCAGGTACAAACAATAAGGCAGCTTCACCAGAGAAATCTCAACTCTGCCACTGGTTCTAATGTGGGGATTAGGTGTGGTGTTGTTTGTTTGCTTTTTGTTGATGTTTGGAATTTCACTACTGTTTACCACAAAGAAGAGATTAAAAAGAAGGATGTACAGTAAGATACTTATTAAGCCAAAAGCTGTATTTTTCTCTTTCCTCCACCACACCTTCAACCAGCATAAACACAGCAACTGAGGTATCTCAAACCTTAACAACAAAAAAACACACACAGTGTTAATAGTTTTAGGTGGAGGTTACAGATCCAGATGAAAGCTCCACTTTGTGTTAATTGACCATGGTTCCTTCCTATCAATGAAACTGCATCATCTCACAACCTGCAGCTTTGTTTAAGCCCAATATTGTTCTGAATAGAGACATATAAAATCATGTCCTAACTGGCAATTTAGACAATAAGAATCAATAAAAGGGAAAATCATGCTGTCATGAATGCATCAGTTATCAGGAAGTGCATCTGAAAAGGTCCTGCCCAAGACCAATGGGAAAAAATAATAAAATCCAGAAGTCTCAGCACAACACATTCTGAGCCTGTGTTATCTTCCTCCTCTGGGCATTTTTCAGTGCTCAAATTCGTGGCAGTGGCTGCTGTTTATTATGTCAGCTTAGCAGTGCCCAGGGTTTCACATGCAGATTGCTGGAGACATTTTTTTTAATTTATCACAATGAAATAACGCATAGGCTTGTTCTAACAGTGATTCACAGCTTTTTGATTTCTACTCTGCTAATGTCACAAACTCGAGATTTTCAGCTCTTTCGAGGTTAGCTCCTGCAGTGCTGGACCTTAAAGCAGTTATTCTGATTTAGCAAAGTAGGTCACTGTCACCTCAGTGCCTTCCTTTGATTCCACCATCTTGTCTTTTATTTAATGACTGTTATAGTGGAAGGTCTCAACATGCTGCCAGTGCAGATTCCCCCACACCAAACTGCCTGCAGTACAACGCACCTGAATTTGTACTTTCCATGAGAACTAAAATAATAATAATAAAAAAAAATCCCTACTTTGTAAGTAAATGCTGTCGTTTGTGTGATTCATCTTTATATCAGGTTTGAATGTCAGTTATGCTTGGGGTAAAATTTCATCTGCACACAAAGCATTTTTATTAATAATGAGATAATAAGCTACAAGGCCACACAAATGCTATTTACTACAGAAAAGAAAGAAAGATCAACACCCAGATGTTGGAAAAGGACTTGTTTTGTTCAGTGCACTCAAACTAATTTTTCTATTACAGTTCCAGTATTCCAAACATATTGGCTCTTTCCCAAACACTGCATTGGTTGGTGCCCTTCTTCTAAAGCAAGGCTGATTTTAACAGACTGTTTGGCTGCTGCTCACAAATGTACCTGGCAATCATTTCAAGAGGATTGATTATGACACACCTTTACTGCCACTAGTACATTGAAATGGATCTCTTCTACAAAGGTGGAGCCTCTGTGCTTGCTGAACTCATTATGGACAGCTGTGGACAGCAGGAAGATTTATTTCACAGATTTCTTTCACATATTTCTTTCACTTGACCAGTGACCATGGAGTGCACAGGGACTGCAATCCAAGGCTGGGTGCCCAGTGTTGTCACTGCACTCATCTGGGGAACCACAGGGTTAAAGTCTCCTACAGCCACCCGTGCCTTCAGCAGCTTTCAGGATCCAAGACATTTCCAGCTGTCAAACTCACTGCTTGTTCAGAACACAGACACTTTATAACCTCATCCTCTGCTCCTTTTCACCTCTCCCCTTCACCACAGCCCCAGATACTCAGGTTTTTTGTTGCTTTCTCTAACTGTGATGTAGTACACCACAAACATTCAGCAGTGACACTGAGCACATTTACAGCCTGAACCTTAAATAACTTTCTGGGAAGTTTCTATCCACCTGTCTCATTAAAATAAAAGTATTAGTCCAGGTTATCCCAGCCCGATGCATTACACTTGACACACAGACAGTGACTGGAATTGATGTCATGTTTGCCAGGGCAGGGGGGGCTTTTCTTTGGCACAGCATCATTTCTGCAGGCTGCTGAGACTCCTGCAAATGGATGTGGTGGAACAGGCAGAGTGCCAGGGCCAGACAAATCCTGCTGGATGGGAGCCTGGCTCCTCAGCCTGTCCTTGAGAACAGCAATGATGATCATCATGGGAAACACATGGCTTTGGCATCCAGGTGCTTTTGAAACAGCCAGCAGCATTTCCAGTCTCCCAATTCTACTTACTGAGGTGTACTATACTGCCACAAATGTAAAAATACGTCAAATTATTCAAAAATTATTCAGAACTACAACTTCCCTAAGCAACATTTTCACCTTTTTTTTTTTTCTGCCCATAGCCATTAAAAAAAAAAAAAAAGGAGAAAAATCTAAAGACAAAATCAGATATACGTGAAACTATAGAAGATTAAAAAAAATTAAGCAAGTATCATCTCAGGGGAAACTAATAATCATCTGTGAAACAGATTCACCATTAATTTGTCTGAATTGACTACATAGCATAATGTTCGAATCTACGACACAATTGAAACTGGGACAAGTAATCACTATTTAACCTAGATTCTGTAAATTCACCTCAGACCATTTCACTTTTTCCTTAACGGCCAATACTCCATGACCTGCCACAGGATGCACACAGAAAATATTTTGAAAAGCACAGTATTCTCTTGGTGGCAAGCACTGCCACCAAGGCTGCCAGAGAAGAAAACTGCAGCAGTATCTAGGAAGGGCTCGATGGGCACAGAAAGGTTGAGATAGGAAAATTTAAACAGCACATAAAGAAAGGGTTTGCTATCAATACCTTACTGGAAATAGAAAGTAATATTCAAAATAATCTAGCTGTCGACTCAATAGTTCATTGAAAAACATCCTCAGCCTATGGGAGAGCAAAAAAAGAAAAGCTGATAAATTGATTATGAGTATGATCACAATGAAACTCAATTCTTAGAGAATCACAGTCAGAATTCTAGTTCACAGGCACTAAAGGAGAACGTGACCAGGATTTGGCCACGCTCATCATCTCCTGTCAGTACCAGGAGATGTGGCAGTGATGTCTAAACTGAACTGTGCAGTCACACATACATGAGGGACCCCTCTCACCCCTCTCAAAAAACTGGCACCCACTTTGCCAAGAATCATTCAACAAAAATGCTTAACGCTGTAGATACTTCTAATTACCACAAAGAGCCTGGGGAAGTTTAGTGTCAGCACCAGTCACCAATCACCAGAGTAAGGATTGTACTGCTTCAGAACCAGTTCTCTTCCGTTGTTTCCTAGCAAAAAACCCCAAAGTTTTGCAGTTCCTGAACGCTGCAGGAAGCAGCTGGATATTTTGCTTTTTTTTTTTGTTTTTTTGTGAGCCAACCAAGCACGAAACTCTTAAATCTCCCTGGTGGGTGCCAGCCCCGGTGGGGCAGGGCTGGGGTGTGCTGTGCTGCCCCTGGGGCAGGTGGCTGTCCCTGTCCCCTCCTCCCCGAGCTCCCTCTGCCCTTTCCAGGCAGCCCCTGTGACCTTGCAGCCACTGAGCATTCCAGCTCTCTCCTCTGGCCCATCAATCATGTAATTAAAGTCTTTTACTCCTACTTTAGGACTCTAGCCAGGTGGAGACATATGTTACTTAGGCATTTTACTGAGCCATTAATTCAGTGCAGACTTTTGTCTGATTTTTTTTTTTTTTTTTGTCCAGCTATTGCATTTTAACACTTACTGAGACCAGAACTGGACAATTAGAGCCCTTGACAATGAAGTTTTCCTATTATATTTCCCTAATATTAACCAAAGGCAGAGATTTATCAGCTGGTTTAAAGGTCTGGATGTCGGATTGCTGTTCTAATTCATCTCTGCTTTGACTATGCCCTTGCCCATCAGCTCATAATTAATGTTTATAGTGATCACCACCAGCTGTTGTGCACCAGGGATGCAAAGGGGGCAGGAAGGTTCCTAAGGAAAGGCCAGGCTGCTGCAGGGCCACCCCTGGGAACAGCCACATGGTCTGTGACAAACCAGTGGCACACCTGAGTGCTGGGTGGGGATCACAGGCATCTCCCACCTCTGGCCCTGATATTTCTGGGTCTGAGAGATTTCTGCCTGCTGGCAGCTGCTGAACTTTTTCCAAGGGAAAATGTTCTCAGGAAAGCTTCTTCTCAAAACAGTTTTGGCAAACAACTGTCCTCTCTCAAAACAATCTTTCTCCAGGTGGTGTTTTGCTGGTTTTCTGACCAGGAATTGAATCCGGGTCATGGTGCTGAGAGCTCTGGACCTTAACCACCGCACCATTTGAGAAAGGATTGTTTTGAGAGAGGAGAGTTGTTTGCCAAAATGGTTTTGAGAAGAAGCTTTCCTGAGAACTTTTTCCCTTGGGAAAAGTTCAGCAGCTGCTAGCAGGCAAAAACCTCTCAGACCCAGAAATACCAGGCCCACACCCACCAGGAGCCCAAAGCACACCAATGAACACCCAGAGATCTCACAGCCCCTCTGTCTTTAGAAAAGCAGAGCTGGTTGATGATGAATGAAAGCTCAGAGCACCCTGAGAGCCAGGCTGGAAACCATGCCAGAGGGAGCAGCAGTGGATTTAGGCACAGGCAGGTGTCAGAGCTGTCACACTGGCAGGGTAAGGCAGCTCAGAGTACAGGCAGGACTGTTGTGCAGTACAGGTATGCTGAAAGACAGCACAGCAATCAACACAAAAACCTCTGCTAGATCATGACCTGCAATCTGCTCTTTATTACGCCAAACCAGGAAACAATGATCTGCAAACACCAGGAGGTTTCCACAATAATTTAACAAGCAAGAAAGAAGTGTTGCTTAATTCATATCCTCAAGCATGACACAGGTTTTTCAAGTCAAGAAAGGGAGGAGAACTATTTATTTATTTATTTATTTATTTATTTATTTATTTATTTATTATTGTTGTTGTTGTTGTTAATGCCATCTGCATTTTTCAAATGCAATAAAACAATAATTATTTGAAACAAAGGTGAAATCAAACTACTGTACTCTTATTTTTTAGCTGCTTTTTCTTGACCACTACACAATAACTTGGTACTGCTCGTGCATAAAGGGAAATCACTTTTAATTGTGCAGCAGGTGAGCACTAAATTACTTTTTCCGATCTGTGCCTTGGAATAAGGTCATGAGCCAACACCGTGGAACAGAGCACCAGAGGAAACCAATCTTTACAATTCTCTGCTATATCAGTTCACCTTGTGTTTACATTGCCTTTTTTCCTAATATTACTTCTTTAAGACTTAGAGCGAAAAAAGAAGGGAAAGCTGCTACATTTCCAACGAGGAAGTCACACATAAAATGCTATTTTATGGTTTGTAAAACCAAACCAAACAAACAATCCTGAGTGACTTTACCAAAGGGGGCTGAAGACAAGGACAAAAAGGCTCGCTGGGAATCCAGTTCACACTGGCAGGAAATCAATACTTCAGGCATTGACAAGACACAAACACAATGGAAAACATTCTGACAAAGACAGGGAGCCATAAAGAATCCGTGTTTTATGCCTAAACCTCAGAGCATCTGAAGGTTTTCTCCACAGCAACTCAATACAATCCCCCCTTCTTTTCTCCCTTTCTGACCTGAAGTTTAGAAGCAGCAGCATTAAATGCAGCAATAAATGGCAGGATCTGTGGAAATGAAGTTCCAGCTTTGAGATGAGGATGGATTTGGGGTTTGCCTTATCACTGTGTGCAGTCACAGGTCAGAGCTGTGCCCTCATTCACTCCTCCTTCTCCCCCTCTCCAGGAGGATTAAAAAAACTCAACAAGGATGGAGGGAGTCCCAGCCCTCGGAAGATGCTGTCCCAGGGCATCTTCAGGTGATTATATATTCAGAGATTATAATTAATACAATCAAAAACGTGCTGCTCAGCTGTGTCGTCCTCACTGGATTCCCCACAGGGCATTAAAAAATGCCAGGATCCCACCCATCAATGTGGGGTACTTGGGGCTTTATCTTGTTAAAATGGTAACATGACAGCCTTTTCTCATCTTCTGTGTGCTGCTGGAAGAATGAATTCTACTCTGAAATGGCTGCAAGAGTTCTTGCTAAAGTTCATCAAGTGGCCACAACTCAACTGCAATGTTATGTTGAAATGATTTTTCACATTTATAATAAAATATCCACTCAACTCCATAACTGACCTGATGGCAAATACAGCTGGAAACAGGTGAAACTATGCAGATTTTATGACATATTAATGCTAAAACTGAATGGAGCCCCAGAAGAATTTCATGTAGGCACATTGAACCCCAGCCCTCTCACCTGACCAAGGTGCAGTGATTTTCTTGGGTTTTTATTGGTTTATTATTTTCCTAAGGATGTGGTTTCCATGACCATGTTTCACCAGGATGTGATGAGAGTGAACATGCTGAGTTACTGCAGAATCACACCTCCAGAGGACAGAAATTTTATTGGGTACTTGAAACTAAGCAATAGATGAGAAAAAGAAACTGAGTTTTATAATTTTTAAAATAATATAAATATAAAATAATATAAAATAATATAAAGCAATATAAAATAAAATAAAATAAAATAATAAAATAAAATAAAATAAAATAAAATAAAATAAAATAAAATAAATATGTGTATATACCAATTTCAGTTCTTAACCATCAACAACTATACACACCTCTCTGAAGAGATGATACATCCATTCTGGAATGCATCATAAACTGACAAAGAAATAAAAAAAAATAGAAAAAAATTTAAAAAAAAAAAGAAAAACAACAACAAAAACCACCAAAAAAACCCAAACCCACAAGACAAAAGGAAATTTTTCATGAGCATGCACACTGAAGCCTTGTTGTCCCAAATATAGGCAGTTTTGAGGTATATACATTTTTATGTTTGTATGTCCAAGCTGCTTCTCTCCTTTATTCTAGGAAAGGGCATCACAAAGGATCACTAAGGACACTGCTTTCTGCAAAAGCTGATTGGAATAATTTCTTTCCCTTATGAGCAGCTATGTGTGAAAATTATAAACCTGTCAGATCGTGAACATTTCTAAAAGTATCACTATGATAAACATATATCTCATTTCCTCGTATATAATTCACTTCTGCAAAGCTGCTGCTCAGTTTGGCTTATGGGCAAGCCCGCTGGATCCTCCAAGAAAGTGCATTTAAGAGCACCTACAATTAACAGGAGTTTATCTCATTAATAGAGAATATGGCGTTATTGCCCAATAATCCCTGACAAATTGATCATTATCAATAGCTAATGACTACTTTGTTAACTAATTGCCCCCAGGGCACAAGCGTGTCTGGGGACAGACGCGCTTTGTAAGGAAAAGGAACAGCCATTAAGAGCCATAAAGTTTGTGCTGGGAGGTGCTCCCGGCATCATAAATCCCCCAAAGTGCTCCTGCTGACGATTCCTGGGGAAGGAAGGCACAGGAGGCTTCCAGAGGCAGGGAACAATTCCGTGCCTGAGTGATGCCAGGCTGCACAATTAGAGTGAGGGATGCAGCCCATGGCACGGGGGATGGGGGAGAGCAATCCCAGCAAAAACAATCCCAAAAACAATCCCACCACACACGCTGAAGAGCCTCGAGGAGGAGCGGGGCCTGAGCAAAGCCTGCAGTGTGGAACTGATGGATAAATTCGCTGGAGATCCTCTGCGAATCCCGATATGGCCCGGGTGTAAGAGCCCTGCGGAGCCGCGGGGCCACCGCGGGTTTGGGGTTTGGCTCAGCATCCCCTGGAAGGGGTGTCAGGGGTGCTGCCAGGTGACTGATACCACCTCTGGTTTAGCATCTCCTGGAAGGGGTGCCAGGGGTGCTGCCAGGTGACTCTGACACCATCCCTGGTGCAGAATCCCCTGGAAGCTGTCCCGGGGGTGCTGCCAGGTGACTCTGATACCATCCCTGGTTCAGAATCCCCAAAAAGCCATGGCAGGGACACTGCCAAATGACTCTGACACCATCCCTGCCTTCAGCATCCCCTGGAAGGCATGGCAGGGTGCTGCCAGGTGGCTCTGATACCATCCCTGGTGCAGAATCCCCTAGAAGGGGTGCCAGGAGTGCTGCCAGGTGACTCTGACACCACCTCTGGTGCAGAATCCCCTGGAAGGGGTGCCAGGAGTGCTGCCAGGTGACTCTGAGAACATAAAAGCACTGCACACCCCGGGAGCACTCAGGGAGCTGCAGGACAAAAGTCTGAGCCCCAAACTTCAGCAGGCACACTGAGGTTTGTCCAGCTCACCCAGCCAAGGGTGGTGCCCGCTGGAACTCCAAGGAGCAGATCTCACGCCTCTGGGCTTCCTGAGAAACCCTGGGTACACTCAAATTGTCACCTGGCTGTCAAATATCAGATTATTCTTCCAGCAGATTTTTCTCCTTTAAGTGGACACATCTGCATTCACCCCATGGAATCATTACCAATCCATCTCCTGCCTCCCTCCACAGCCTCATTAAACACACACAAGTTTCAGTTTGCCCACCCAGAGCTTCTCTGTTCCTTTTAAATGAAAGAGCAATTTTGAAGAATTCCAGGACTACTGATCTGCCTTTCTTTTGTGGGTTTTCAAATGTTCAAACACCCCTGCTTCAAAAAGGACAAAGTTTGCTGGTTTGATTATCCTGTACTACACTCCAAGAAGATAGCAACTTGAAGAAGGAACTAGCATGTAAAAAGGAAGAAAAAGAGATGAAATTTGCTCATGTGGAAGGAGTATAGACTACGAAGAAAAGGGATGAAAAGCACAGAAATAACAAGATGGGCAAGAAGAGACAGCAAGAGTTATGCCAGAGATGAACAATACAACTTTGAGTGAGTTTTTAGGGGGTAATAAATGCATTTTACAATACAGGATCCTATATAAAATATAGGCTATATATGCATTTAAGTGTTAATTTATACATATATATGTAAAAACTTGGAAATCCATGAAAGCTGGTTATTGCCACAAAATTAGGGAGGAGCAGAGGGCAGCAGGTGCAGAACACCCCATGTTCAAAGTGTCACACCAAGAGCTCTCCATGGATTTTGACAGCAAGAGATGCAGAACATTTATGGGAAAAGGACAAAAAAAAAACAAAAAAAAAAAAAAAAAAAAGGAAACCAACCAAAACCAAACCACAACAAAACCTCTCCTGAGCCCTCACTATCCTTTCATGCCAACCCCAAGTTAACATGCAATGTATCATCAAAGCAATGTTACACTGATGGTACAGAATTTATGAGAGATGTCCTGTGTCTTATTAAATAGGAATTGAAAGCAACAGGGTAGAACAGAGGAGCACAATAACATTGTCTTCACATTCGTAAAGACTTAGAAAATAGGTCTTTTATTTTCCTTTTTTTTTTTTTTTTGTAAGGGGAGAAAGAGATAATATGAATGTAAATTAAATAATGTTTCCTCCTGAAGACCTGCTAGATCAGAAGCAGATAAAATGATAAAGTTAATTACAGATCTCTGTGCTGTATAACTCATCTTTACTATATAATTCACCTTCATGAAACGTGAAACTCTTGTTTAGGAAAAAAAAAAACAAACAAAAACCAAAAAAACCAACAACACCAAACCGACATCACTCATCTTTCCTCAACAAGATTTTTCCTGGTTTTCCTTTTAGTTGTCTGCAAAATAAAAGAGAGCTGTTATAAATTGTGAAAGACCTTTCTAGACTTTTTGTGAAGGGCTTGGAATAGGTGGATGTAGCATCCTACAGTGTCAGTGCTTGTTCAACCCTGAAAGAGATTATATATTAATATAACCAAAAAGAGATTATTTATTAATATAATCAATCATAATGGTAGAAAGTCCAAGAGCAAATCATCCACATTGGTAAAGAATGAATTTTCAGTCTGACTCTAGGACCCTGATCTCTCAGACAGTGCTCTCTTACCCATTAACCTCTATATCCATCCCCAAACTTCCATCAGAAATTAAATACAACTTTGAAAGATACTCAGGACTCCCAATCAAGCCTTGAAGTGACAAAATAATCCAGGACATCTCGGTTTCATTTCTAGTGGCCATCCAAATAAATACTCCAGCCTTATGGCAAATGTTGCTAATTATTTATTCCTGCATTTTGACCTGCTCCATTTATCTGGGATGGGAGCTCTGCAGGCCTGGGAAAGGAAGGCACAAATGTTTATCTGGGACCTGGCTGGTTACATCCATGAGTTTTTACATCTAATATCAGAGCTGTTAATCCATGCACTCCACCCGAAATAAACTACTTTTGCAACAGTGATTAATATTAGCAATGCAAGTACTGTAATTAAAATACAGATCAGCTTTTGCCTTCCCCTTTCCTGTGCTGCCAGTCCTGGCCACGGTGCCACACTGTCATTTGTATCTCCCCAGTCCACTCCTGTAAGCAGCCATATGTTTCTGTGCATCAAACCAGAGACTCAGAAATGACACCCCAAGCCCAGGAGTGTTTTACAGCCTGGATTCCTGCTCACCAGGGTGCTCTAAAGGCATCCCATGCTCATCAGAACAGTGCCAAAAGAACAATGAGCACCTGCTGAGGCAGAGTGGGAAGTGCCGTGTCAAATATTAAAACACCTGCACATTATGTGCAATTCCTCTCAAAACATAATTGCCTGGGAATTTTGAGAGAAGAGACAACTCCCATACCTGGTGCCAGAGAGGAAAGGATGTAAAACACAGGCTCATTCCCCCATGGCTTCCCCCATTGTTTGACCCAGACTGTGTCTCTGAAGGTGTTCCAGGGAGCACCTTGGATCTGCCAGGATATTTCCTGCAAGTGGCTGATGTGTTTGTTCAACTCTCTCAATATGACTCAAAAATGTCATAGCTGTGGAGCCATGTCACTTATTTTATTTGTTTCCCAAGGCTTTCCATTAAAATTTTGTTGTCTTGTTTCTTGCATCCTGAGATGTGTAACTGGCACTGTGGACATCCCAGAGTGAAACCCTCACAATAGGAGCACTCCTGGGGATGGAATGCACCTCTCAAGTTCAGGAGATTTCAAACCTGTGAATTCTGTTTAAAATATACCACATTCAAACTTTACTGCAGGAACTACTCCTTCATGCAGAGCAGGTGATGCTTCAAGTCTCCAAAACTGCAAATTGAACGTTAGTACCAGAATTTAATTCTATCAGCTCCAGGAGGTGACAGGAACATTGAAAGGAGCAGAAAGAAGGAGCTGACGTCAAGTGCATGAGGAAAAATTAAGAGATGCAGGAGTAGGAGGAGTTAATTCAGAAATCAGTCAATAAAAAGGCATACAGTGTGAGCAGAGGAAGTAACAACAGGCAACACAGGAATTAGGATGTAACAAGAAGAAATTGTCTCTCATCTCAGAGACAGCTCTGGCTCTGCTGTAGATCTCTGGCCAGTAGAGGGAAGAGAAGGACATTTTGTTATGGCAAAACATTACAAATGTGAAAGCCAAGTTTGGATTGGTTCCTTCTCTGAGTGTGAGGGACGGTCGAGAGAAGCCCCGACCCTGCTCAGTGTGGTGCCAGGCACTCCTGGGACAGACACACCCCTGCAGGCTCCTGCCCTCCTCCTCCTCCTCCTCCTCTGCCAGCTCACTGAGTGCCCAAACTGCCCCAGCCCTCTCTGCAGCATCCTGGCATTCTCCTTCCCAGGAAAACCTGGATGCCACTGGCATCCTCCTTTCAACGAAGTCTGACAAAAAGGAAAATTTCAATTCACACCCTGGAACACATGCCTCAGTGCTGAGCTTTGTGATGCTTCCCGATCCCATTTTCGTGAGCACAGTTCCTGCCCACAGAGCACTATTTCAGCATGAATAACATCACACAGAGGAGAACAACAGCACCCACCTGGACCTCACCTGGTGCTTCTAAACTGGAGAGTTGGAGAGCTCAAGAGTGGGCAGAAAAAACCATCCCAACAAGCAATACCCAAGGATCAAATCTCCACAGGAATTACCCTTCTAAGGAAAAAAAAAATCTCCATAGGAATTTCTCCCCCCCTCCTAAGGGCCTTTCTGCAGAGCTCACACTGGTGCCTGTCTGGGCATCTCCATCCATCCCCTACAAGACTGAATGGTTTAACTCAGAACTCCCTAAAATGAACCAACAGCTCCAATTCGTTTAATTACTGATTTACCAATATTGTATACAATTAAAAGCAGCAATTTTACCATGCCCTGATCAACATCACTTTGTGCTGAAAAATAGATCAATGATATTTACTACTTAATATCAAATAAGAATATTATAAAATATCATTAAAAAATCTTAAAATTTAAAACCATCAATGTTTATTTCAGGCTTTGGTATCCAATAAGAATGAAAAATTATCTCAACCCATTTGTTTTTTGCAGATGCAAATGTTTTCTCAGTAATAGGCAAAGGAGACACCATTTACAGCTTGAAATTGTACTAAATGTACCATTAAAGAACAAATACAGAATTCATATATTTGGTACATACAGAAGGTGTTTGAGTATAAAGGCTGGTGAGCGTTATTTAAGAAATGTCGTACATGTCAACTTTGTCCAAAATTCCAAATATTGCTCATCCCAAGAAAAAAGCAAACACCTCCCGTCATCAAATCAGTGCTGCAGCAGGGAATGACCTTCCCATTTATTTCACTGCAATATATATATGTGTGTATATATATATGTATATGTGTGTGTGTATATATATATATGTATATATATATGTTTAGGTAAGAGCTGCAGCCAGTAAAGTGAGATACCCCACACACAAAAGCAGGATCATGTAAGGAAAGCATTTCAGTGACATCCAAAATGTGGAGTGACTTCATCTCCCCGTGCCCGTCCCTGGAATTTTGCCTACACAGCTCTTCTGCTCCACGGGTTTTACCGTTTCCCTTCCCAGCATCTTCACACCCTTAGCGACAATTCTCAACATATTTGCGCTGCTAAAACTGCTCGATTTGGCTTTTTTTCCCTGCCGTGGCTGAGGCTGTGTGTGACCTTGGGCTGGATGCCGTTGGAGCAAGCTGTCTCACGGTGGGAGTTCTCCCTTTCCTCAGCTCTGAGCGCAGGATCTTTGGTTTGCTAAAGCAGCACTGGAACAGCTGAGGCAGCACGCAGAAATTCCCTGCAGCCACAGAGAGTTAGGGATGGTCCAGGCAGGAGCAGCAGTGTTTTACACACACAATATCCTTTGAGGAAGGCACTTTGCAAAGTGCTTTGGAAACCCTGAGCTTCAGAGCCCTCCCAAAGGTAAGTGAGAAGGATGCAGGTATTGCTGCAGCTCCCTGCAGCGGCAGGGCCAGCAGGAATTCAATAATGCACAGTGAAAACAATAAACCCAGCTGCAATTACAGTGACTCTCAAAGCTTAAAAAAAAAAAACCAAAAACAAAACAAAAACCAAAACAAGTATAAAAAGCCTTTTTTTTTTTTTTTTTTTTTTTTTGTTTCCCTATAATTCTCCTTAACACCGTGCTTGGAGACCTCACTGACAACACCCCAGGGCCCAACACGAGTCTCCATTTTCCACACCTCATGACAGCAGAGTATCAGGAGATCCCAGCAGTTTGCTGATCAGCTGCCTTCAAAACCCACAGGAAATTCCTACAACTCGATCTCGTCCCAGTGAAACTTCCAGATCAAAGGAAATAAACTAGATTAATGAAAATCGCCAGAGTTCTGCTGTACCTTTTATTTGAAAGTATGACTCAAAGCAAGATGAGGTCTGCTTTGTGATGGAATCTGAAATAATCATGTTTCCTGCCTCAGAAATATTTAGCAGGATACCAAGTGTAACAGCAGTGTGCATACAGCTGAAATGGCAAAGAGTGATGTGAAAAACCAGCTAATTTTGTTACACAGGGGTTGTAATGCAACAGATGTCTCTAATTCCCCAAAGCATCCAGTGCAAGCTAAAGGACCCAAATCTCTGATATTTTGTACATTAGAAATCTCTGGGTGGTGCTGCAATGGGTGTTTAGCAAAAGGGGGGAAAAATGTTCAAACTACAAAGGGTTTTTCTGGAAACTTCAAAAACTATAGTGAGGATGAGGATACTTTCCAACAAATCATGGATAGAACTTTCTTGCAAGTTTTCCACATATTTATGGCATTTTGTTTTTTAAAAAAAAAACTCTTCAAGGGATCCAGCAGAGGCTCAGGCAAGAAACTTGAAGGCAGTGCTGGCCTCCAGAATGTGGGACAGTGGCAAGGTAAATTGAATTACACATCGTGGAATGTTCAGGAGACAAATTAATTTGCACGGGTTATCTACCTGCCTGCAGCTCCCCAGATTTCCATGGCCTGTGCAACACTTGAAAGCTTTGCTCCAGCCCATCTTCCTCCTCATCTCCCTGCTCTGCATTCTGCCAGATTATTCTGTTATATAGGTCAAACTCCCTTGCAGAAAAGACCCACATCTTTTTTTGTGATACATGAGATGTTAACTTTTGAAAGCCGTACCAACCCCGTGACAATTATTTCAATTCCACGTAAAGGTCTTTAAATAGATCAGCTTGGTAAATGGTTATGGGGCACTTTGCTATTAAAAACCCTCTTTCCTTGAGCCAGGGCTGCTGATTCCCACTCTGAGGAAGCATCTGAAGCTTGTGCACACTCTTATTTTTCAGTATCTGGCAAATGCACAGGAAATTTGTGCATGCAGTGTGCTCATTAATGACACCAAGGTGTCCTTGGAGAGGCTGGACAATAAAAGGCCATTGAATAAGAGTGAGATCTACATTTTAATGGTTTTACATGGAGCTGTTAAATAGTGTTCCCCATTTTAGTGCTGTGCCCCCAGATTGCACACACACAGCTGAAGGAAAAATGAATTGCAGAGACAATAATTCACAAAAGGGTTTGAGGGAAAAAAAAAAAAAAAAAGGACAGAAATCAAAAAATCTTGATATTTTTAACTTGCTAATCCCCCAAATAACATGACAAACATTCCATAATCTAAAATTCCTATTAAACAACAAGAAAAATTAGAACATCTCTGATCTTGAATCTGAGACATTAGGCTTTTCTCCATTTCATTTCCAGTTCTGAATATTCTCCTATTTGTATTAGATTTGATGGTTAATATGGATCTTATTGCTTCATATAACTTTTAAAAACTGCACACCTTCTGATTTATTCCACCTAAAGCTCCCATACTTTCAAGTGTTGCTGGATGTTTTCTCATTAGGTGAGCTGTGAGCTTTCAACTGTTAAGGTGAAAGCTCTACTGAAACAAGCACTTCTGAGGGGAGGAAAATATTAAATTTATTATGTACACTAGAAAAATACTGTCCTGTCATCAGCTATTTAAAAATATCAAAAATACAGATTTTACTTTCTCCGGTGCAGTTGGGTATGTGAGGGTTACAAGTCCAAAAAGCCTTGGACTGTGCAAAGCCACCTCAGCTTTATGTCAGAAATTCTAAATACATTAATTGGTGTGATATAGCCCAGGATAAAGTGATACAGACTCTGCTGTTATCACTTGCAGCACTTTGATCATGTAAACAAACATCAAAATTAGCATAAATGGAAGAGCAGCACTGCAAAATGAACATTGCTGCTTTGCCCCCGATGTATTAAACCCACAATCAGCTGAGTTTGAGCAATTAAAATAATTTGTTTCCCGTTCATGATGCTATTAGATTTGGACAGATCCAGAGGAGATAACAGGATCATAAAGATAACCTAACAGGATCATAACAGATAACCTAAAGTGATAGAGTAAATCACCACACCACTAAATTCAAGATCTGAAACTGGTAGGCATAGAGGGGAATATAAATTATGACACTGCTAAGCAGTAAAAAGCATTTGTGAGTTGATGGGGAATGAAAATTTAAATAAAAAACATTTCCTGGCCTGCTCAGCCATAACAATGTTCTTTTGTTTGTATTCTTTGCAATTTAGCTGCTTGACAACTTCATTCAACCTTCAGCAGCAAACACAGGTATTGATTATCTGTGAGCATCCTAATGGCTGGAGACTGGGACACAAACCATAAAAGCTGAGTTTCTGGTTACAAGTGAAATTATAGTTTGCCTACAAGATTGCACAATAAATCAGAGAACAAATCAGCCAGCACAGGGCTCTGGGGTCACTGAAGTGATGTTGACACATTACAGTAATGAGAACTTGAAACACCTCATGCCCTATTGATTTTTAAGCTGAATCATGGCCACTGCAGGAGATTACCAGAGTGTGTACTGGAATCACAGCCCGTGTGGGAGATGCTGAAAAACACAAACAACTGCACCAAAATACCTCTTTACCTGTATCTATTATAACACAATGCCCTTCTCCCTTGCTCCCTCCACAAGGTCTCAGACTACAATCCAATCAATGGTTAACTGCTAAATTACCTCACTTAAAACAACCTTCCCTTCTATTTTCTCCTTTGCCTACATTCATTATGCAGATACAAGATGCAGACTTGAAGTGATGCTTCAGAACCTCTCACAGAAACTGCATATTAGAAAACCCAGACTACAAGAAATGCCTTTTAATATTTCAAGTAGCTTTCCTGTTTTCACTCAACGGCAAATTATTCCCTGCTGTAAAAATGATTCCAATACTCACCAGCCTATTTTCTCCACACAGTGGAGAATACTATATGCAAACACCAAAAGCCTTGCCACCAGCTAAAAAACAAAAATGCTTCTCTCTTTTTTTTTTCTCCCTTTACTTCCACTTGGTAGCACTGAGAACCAAAAAGCTGTCAGAGGGCTGACCAGGGACACGAAATTATTATAGTCCTGTCACGACAAAAGGAGCAGTTGTAATTTGCACTGCAGCCAATTACTTTAGGAACTCATCATTTTGCTTAAGGGGAGAAAATAATACCTCTATTATCCCTTCCAGCCAGGAGGGCTCTTGCTATGCCACAGAGGTGCAGGAAGAGAGAGAAACTATTTAACTAGAGCCCCCACGGTAAATAAACTTTGAAATTTGTGGCTTGTTCTTGGCAATAAGTACTTTTTAAGCACTGCAATGGTGCTCTTAATGAAGCCTAACTGTTCATCAGCTGTCAAAGACAGACAAAAGAAAGGGCTAAGTTGGGCTAAGTGAAGGAATCACTCTGTGAAGAGCTAGGGAACCTACAGAGAAGAGAAGAAACTTTTACCCCTTGATGCACTTCCCAGTGAAAGGGATTAGACAGTTAAATATATCCTAAGGATTAGCTCCTGTTAGGCTCCTCAGAGATCCATTTTTAATCAGTAGCAATGCACTTGGCATTCACTCCTTTAGAGAGGGGGGAAATTTTCAAATTATTTCTCTCCTTCCATTTGAAATTCAGTGCCATCAGCAAGACTCCAAAGAAAGAGGGAACAGAAGGGCAAGGAATCTCAATTTATGGTAGAGCCCCATCCTTTTAAGTTGCTATAAGTTTTTTAAGGTGCTAATCCTCAACCCAGCTCTGGAGAGTTGTGATTCCCAACCTTCCTTCAATGTGGATTAGACAAAAGGGAGGCAGCAGCAACAGGCAGGTTGTTAAAGGCATGGAGATATTTGTGTTAGTGCAGATGTGTGAGGATGCACTTGTGAATACACACATCCCCCCTGCCACCACCAGAGCTCCTGCAGTTATTTGTTCTTGCCTTCCCTCTCCCTTTTTCCCAGCAGGTTCCCCAATTTTTCTTCCTGTCCGTGGCCAAACTGCTGCTGTTTCATCTCCCACCTCAGCCTGGTAACCACACTGGAACTGCTCCATGCTCTGCCTGATCTGACAGAATCCCGAAGAAAGGAGAGCCCATCAGCTGTGCCAGGTGCCAAAGGAGCAGCTACAGCCTTTGTTAATGGGGGAAAACCACCCCCAGCAGCATCTCCTGGGCAATGTGGGGGCCACGGGCAAGGTTCATTACCAACAGAGAAACTGCTGCACAGGACGAGATACCCACTGAAAAAACAGGCTTTTCTAGGAGGAAAATTCAATCTCTCAACAACGCAATAGGTTTTTGAGAACTGGAAAACAGAGCTAACAGGAGAGGCAGGGAAGGAGATGTTTGGTGTTTGCACAGGAAGAACAAACAGCAGTGAGAACAACAGCAAACAGGACTGGCTGCAGAGAGGCTGCAGGACTTGGTACGAGTTTATAGAGAGTGACCAGAGAGGTGGACAGCAAGAACCCCACATTAATTACCAATTAATTGTTAATTGAGCTGCCTTGCCTCAATCCTTGCTCTCAGGGCACCATGAACTTCCACACAGACAAGAAAATCCTACTCAGATTATTGACATAATCTGTTAGGACTCTGCACATTTCTCATGCTTTATTCTGTAGACTTTTTCTCTTAGACAAAACATATTCAGCATTCTCCTTGTAGTTCTGGAACTTCTACAGAATCAGTACCAGTAAATGTAACAAATCCCTAAGCTCATTTTGCTAATATCAGTCTTAATTAATGGCATGGTAGAATTCATTAGACAATAATTTTCACAGTATTTGATGCTGGGCAGGGTTAGCATAAAATCATATCACCATTTGCTATTTTTCATCAAAGTGCAAGTCAAAAATAAGGGGGAATAGTTTATTGAGTAAGAAAAGCCAATTTATTAATACTAAAAAATAGCTTCAGAAATTTTTACCATGCAGGTAGCATAAAAATAGATAAAAATTAAAATACCTATAAACATATGATTAAAATTCATATTCTGGGAGAAATACAATGGCAAAGAGACTGAACTTTGAATTTTGACAAAGGAATTATGCCTGCACAAAAAAATACTGCAATTTTTTTCTCAATTTTTGTCAGTAAGAAAAAGTCTCAGCAGCATCTTCCTAATCTGTAAATCTTATTTACAAGTCGGGAGCCCTTGGTAGAGCACTACAATCATTGGCATGTGACACCCTACCAGGAACTTTCCCTGTAATTTGCAGTAACAACACACCAGGTTCAGCTGCACAGAGTTTAGTCAGAATGAAAATTAGAATGAAAATTGTGGAGGAGAGTCCAAGAGAGACATCCATGGTAATGACAGAAGATCAAACTGGTTAAAAGATTCCAAGATTCTTATACAAAACCCAGAGAAATAACACTGGGGCTGGGTTTTTTTAAAAGGAAACAAAAAGCAGACTCTAAATAAATACCAACAGCTGCCAGAGAGAACTAGAAAATACTCAGAAAAAAAAAATACATGGGAATGTGTAATGAAAATTAATAGAAAAGCAGAAGAATATCTCTCCTTCCACCAATTGTATCTGTCAGAATCTTTCTTAAACGCTGCAGATTTATATAATTGCAAGACTCATTGTCAAAGACGTGCTGCCGAACCTGGATACCCAAGGAAACACAAGGAGTGTTTGAAGGGGAGCTGTGTGATATCCTGCTGACTGAAACCTGCTGCCTTGAGGATCAAACTCATCCCTCCAACGTCAAAAACCAAGGCAAAGCTGCTCCCAGTGCCCTGCTCAGCCCAAAGTAAAATAGATATGAAATCAGCTCAAGCCTGAGCAAGGCACTGCGTTTCTCTCTGCCTGGTTCTTTGTCTTCATTTAGAGGGTAAGGCTGAAGGTCTTGGAGACACTCCTTTTTGCCTGTTTTGTTAAAATTGAGGAGGTTTTTGTTGGGTTTTTGTAACTGTTGCCTGCTCGGCACTGGAGCAGGGCTGGGTTTTTCCTCTTTGCCACACGATGTCAGTGTTGCCGAGTAGAAATTGGGGATTTGCATATTTATCGGGACCCCAATAAAAGTTCAGAGGTTGTGCTCCTTTAAGGCGATCACGGGACAACCTCACAGAGCTGAAAGATGCCCCGGTGCAGTCCACCCCAAACTTCCAGAGTGCCTACCATGGAGAGATGTGCACATCCCCAGCCAGCAGGGAATGACACAAACATCAACGCCAGAACCCTTCTGCGCTTTGTTATCTCCAGGGGATTGTGGCATCCTCCACCTCTGCATCCCACTGGCTTCAGTTTCTGACGGCTGATGAAAATGAGTCCATGTTGTGTTTATAAACCTCGTGAAGGAAATGGATTATGAGAGCAAAATTTGAACGTTCCTCAAAGGGTAAAATCATCCCTGCCGTCCCCACATCCCTGGGGAATGCTGCCAGTTCAACCTGGGTAATTGGCCCATGGAGCTGTGTCGGAAAAGAGGATTTCAGACCTGGATGGGGGAGGGAATTGTGCCATAACCTGCCCCCTAACCCTGCAGCACACATCTCTTCTGGAGCTATCATTTTAAAACATAAAAACAGCTTCCTAGAAAATTCATACTGCTGCTGAGGCACAATCAAATTCAATCCTTGCTCTCAGTCACCCAAACCTGGAGAGAGAATGGAGGCCTGAAAATAACAGGATCACTGTAAAATATATCCTTTATACCTTATAACTAAAAATCCAACCATATAGATTTTTTTTAAAACCGGATCTTTCTTGTTGCAATACCACTGACAAAAGATTCAAAGTAACTTTTCTTGAACGCTCGCTTTCTTTTTTATGTCTCGGTCCCATTTTTTTTCCCCCTGTAATCCCTTTGTATCTCTTACTAGCCCACACTGTGTCCCACATTTGGGGTATGACAGGTTAAAAGTCACACTATGTCACCTTCTGCCTTCAAACACTGCAATGTGATTCATTCTTCTGTGCAGCCACGAATAAAAACCCTTCCCAAATGGGGGATGGGGGAGAAGGCACTGGCAAAGTTCAGCTCCTGTGTGTGTTTGAGGCTGTTTAATTTGCACTAAAAAGCCCAGCAGATGTATGAAACACTGCCTGAGGTCTTATGTATACACCGATGTGCCCAGACAGAAGCTCAAAACTGCAGGAAACAAGAGCAGGAACATGAAAAACTACAAAAGGTGGATGCAAATGCTATTTTCCTCGGCATATCTGTCTCCCTCACCATCTGTATCGACAGACTTTTATTTTTTTTAGCACTTCTACACAGAAAGAAATTAGAAGAGAAATGGTAATTGTAAATATTGAAGATGATGGCCGTGCTGTTTGAAATCCCTTGCCCACTTGTTGCAGGGTGGTGCAGTGCATCCTGTGTCTCTCCTGCTCACATTTCACACAGCACTGCCATGAACATACGTTTGCTCTCGTTCCCAACACTTTGTTCTGCCACCCTGACAGATGGCTTTACGCTGAAGCATATGAAAATATTAAATTCCTCATCAACCTGTTGAAGTGTGGAATGCCTGTAAGTAATAACCATCTTGGCAGCTATGCCTTTAATACAGATATTACAGAAAGCTATTTAGTGCCTCCCTATCAGTTTGCTATTTGTCACAGACTATTCTAAAACTACAGTTTTCTTTGAACTTGATTAATAGCAGCATTGTTTCATTCAAAATAATATCATTTCTAAGCAGAATATTTTGTTTTACTGTTTGTTTATCCAGAAGAAGTTGAAAACTAATTTAAAAAACCCAGTTAGACACAATAGGGGCTTTGTGCTATACCAAAAGGAGTGGGAGGGTGCTGAGAATTGGTTCCCTACTGCTCCTTCTCTGTCTAAGCAGCCGATGGAGCACTGTCTTCAAGATTTGAATCAGTTCTCTGCAACATACTATCCTGTGCCAAACTTCTTGTTTGCTCTAGTAACTAGATCAAAAATATAAAGCAAACCCACAAAACATGGTGAAAAGAGGGTGTCCAGCATGCTCATCCTCCTCACACTGCTCACACTGAATCAAGCAACTTCAGTTTCTGTTGGTAAATTAAAATTCCCAAGACAGGGACCACTGGTTAAGAACACAGCCTTTATATTTCTATTATTTCCTCAGCTGTAGGTTTTTTGACAAGAGGTTGCTGGCTGGTGTACAGAATGTGTAGAACACTACACAGAAAATAGCACAACAGAGCCTCTCTGGCCCCAAGGCACTTCTTAAATAGCAAAATAAATAGTCTCAACTAATGTTGAGTTCTAATATGTTTTGTGTAATCAGCTTTTTATTAAAAACCTTGAATGTTATGTAATTAATAGAAGTGAAAGTCTGCACAGTCCTCATATTAAAAAAAAATGTGTTCTATTAACAAAGCAAAAATATATTCCAAAGGTCTGTGTTTTAAATGCTAAAGGCAATATTACAGGAATGAGGGGAGCTGGGGCACATGATAGAGATGTTGTAAGAGGTTATACAGAACCAATCTTCAAACAGATCAATTCTAATACACCTGAATTGTCTCTCATTGAGAGGATTATTCAGAACTTCCATAAATACAGCCCAGGGACTTTCTCAGAACTAAGTGGCCATCTCCAGCTGAGTTTCCCCAGCAACCAGAGTGGGAGAGATGAGCCACCCCAGAGGGGAGCTGGGACAGGGACTGGAGAGGTGCTCACCCCTCACTGCACTGCTCCTCAAAGCACATCCAAGATTTTACCAGAAACTTGGCAAAACTGCAGTGTTTTCCCAGCTCTGTTCCTAGGAAACCCTTCCCATGTTGGTTCACTGCCTCACCTCACAGAGAGTGACAGCAGCAGGAGGACAGACCCTGAACTCGGTTAAAAAACCCTCTTGGTAAGAACATGAGAGATTCGCCTCTAAATGGGATGTAGATTTGGTATTTGGGAAAGATTTTCTATTTTATAAAAACACAGCACTGAGAATGAGTTCTGACAGCTGTAAATCAATTCTGTAGAGCATGTTTATATCTATATCTGCATTTTTCTGGCATTTGCTTCCCAAACCTTTCCTAAAAGCCTCCAGTGATAGGAATTCCATAATCTTCCTAACTCATCTGATTAAATATTAAGTTTTCTTACAATTAGGAAGCCTTTCTATCCCGGTCTAAACCTTCCTTTGTGTGATTTAAGCTCACAGCTCCAACCTTCTCACTGCAGCCATGGAGAAGAACATGTCAATGCTGTTACAGGAGAAGAACGTGTCAATGCTGAACATGTCAGTGCTGTTACAGGAGAAGAACATGTCAATGCTGAACATGTCAATGCTGTTACATCCAATTAGGCGTCAGAATTTTTTCCTTTAAGCAGGAATGCAGTCTTGTGCCTGCAGGATTGAAAGATCAGATGAAACATCTGTTACTAACTCAAGCTGGATCCAGAGACTTCCTACAACATGCAGGAAAATGAAAAGGAAATTTCTCAGTGGGGAAAAAAAAAGGACAATTCCTTTTACAATGCCAAAGTCAGAGTTCTGTCTGGCTCTTTCCTTCCGTGTTTCCAGTTTTCTCAAAACATAGGTAAAATTTGGAAATCTGCCAAAAGAATTAAAAAGGAATGGTAGGTACCTAACCCTCCTCCCTACATTCAGTGAAATAGCTGCCTGAAAAACCCTGCTTGGATCCAATCAGAGTTTTACAGTCTTTGTGCTTCACAGACACAAAGCTTTGGGGGAATAAATGCATACATCCTGCGTGCCATTCCTAAAGATAATTCCCCATAAGAATCTCAGCTCCCTCATCCATCTTTGTCTCCTGTTATCTTAATGGGCAAAATGCCCTTGGCTCCTCCGGTGGTGTTAAACCTTTAGGAAGTGAGAGCAGCCCAGCCCAGCTCCCCCCTGAGAAGGCACAGGATAATCTACCTGAGTCACACACTCAGGGCATGAGAAGCTGGAGTTTGTAACCTCCACTCCTCTCCTTCTACACCACAGCCAAAGTCAAGCTGTGCACCAGCCCCTTTATTTTATAATATTAGTCATGACTCACACCTCCTTATTTTATAATATTAGTCATTTAGCTGCTAATTACCAATTTTTTTTTTTTAAAAAGGGTTTACTACAAATTCATGGAATAGATTTGCATCATTTTCCATAGATGCAAATGTATTTCAGAACTGCAGGAGCTTTCCCCATTTTATCCCAGCTGTGCTTCACCCTCAGTCGTGCGGGGCTGGAGTGACCCATTGCTCTCCAGAGCAATCCTGTGTGATAACACAGGAAAGATGCTGGAAGGAAGGAGCTTATCCAAGGACAGATCCTCCTGGATTCACCCCCCTGCAGTGCAGAGGAGCTGCTCTGGTCAGGCAGAGTTTGAAGCATCCCCTCACAGCCCTTCCTTCACCCAACACTCATCTGAATCCTTGCCTTGCACTGCCTCTCTTGTCCTGTGAGGCTGAACTGACAGTTTAAATGTACAGAGCAATAATTCAGAGAAATTCATCCACAGAAAGGATGTGAACCGAGAGCAGGCAGAGCTAATCAAGTCTTGAATGTATCAGCAGAAGTTTATAACTTTTATCTTTTTATGAGACAGATGATCACACACACATATCCACACTTCTATAAATTTGAAAGAGTAATAAAACTTTCTAGCAGGCTTCTGCAAAATAAAAAACCTCAGAACCTCTGGTGCAAAAAAACCCCAATAGGCAGCTTAGAGATCTCAAGTCAGCTGTGAGAGCCACAGCCTCAAATTTCTAAATTCTTACAAAAAAATTTTATAATCCTGATTATAAACCATGGCCAATATTTGTCTCCCAAGGTAAACTATTTGAATGCAATGTTTTTATTTAAATGAGAAATGCTCTAAAAGAATGTCTTAGATGCAAAATAAAGATTTTCAATCTAAATGATAACTAGAAAAGTTTGAATCAAAATACAGGAATTAAAACACCTGGTACAGAAACCTCAGGTCTGAACCAGAATCTCAGTAATAAAAGACTCACACAGGGAGCAGGGAAATCTTTTTTTCTTCAGGTTCCCTGAGAAGATGAAACACTGAGGGCATCTGCAGCATGGGATTTGTTGTTGTTGTTGTTGTTGTTGTTGTTGTGTAGCAAGAAAATACTTTTCAAGCCAGTAAAGACTTCTAAGCACTGGAACAGAGGGTCTGAGGAGGTAAGGGACCTTCCCTTCCTGACAGCTGGAAAGATTAACTGGATGTCAACCATCAGTGCCACTGGACTCCTTGCAGGGACTCCATGGCACAGGAGAGTGTCCTCTGCATCACTGTTTTTTAAAAATCCACACCAGTATTTAGGATGAAGCTTTTAAAATTTTTTTAAAAAAATGCACATGGGAAAAATTAGACATTTTTATCATTTTCTTGCAAGCTGGGATAAAAGGATTTTTTTTTCACATAAATGCCTCACTGTAACACCAGGATGGAATTTTGTTCTGTGCTTGATCAGTTACTTGTAGGCAAAAATGAATGAAAGCAGAAGTGCCTCCCCTCTGTAGAGTGCCCTGCCCAGGTCTGGATTGTAATCTTTAATTAGAGGAAACCCTCACATACAGACATGATGCTTCTATTAATTAGAGGAAATACCAACATACAGACAGGCTTGAGTTTTTCATTGCTCGAGGCTGCTGCAGGAAGAGCTCATAACAGCCAGATAGCATTGCCAATGTCTGGTCCTTTTAAAAGGAGTAAGTGCTCTTTGCATTTATTGCTTTTGAAAGTTTGGGTTTTTTCACTTAGAGCGAGACCTGGCCAGTGCAGTTTCTGCTCCTGCAGGACATGCAGGACTGCACAGGAGCTCAGCCCCTGCAGCTGCTGCCTGTCCCAGGGATATCAGCATCCCCCTGGAGCCTCCTTTGAAAGCCTCATTTCACTGATAACTCACTTTAACCCTTTTCACAGCTGAGTTCTCCCCTGACCCCCGGGTTCCAGCTCTACAGACCATCCTGAAGTCCCTGCATGCAGAAGGGCTGCAGTGAGCCACAGCTACTGCAGGGAGCTGCTAAAACCTTCTCTTCTTGAGATTAAAACTCAGAACTTCTGCTAAGCTGTTACATGACTCTGCTCGATTTGATTTACCAGTTCTCATAAAACCAGAGAAACTTGTTTAAGAGACTGTGACATCTTGAAAATACAATTGGAAGTAAAGAAAATATAGCGAAATACCCAATGCCAATTCTTAATACTTTCCTTTAGAAAATTCTTTCTTCCTGTTGTGGCTCAAAGAATGAGCAAGGATAAGAAAAAGGTTCAAGCTTTCAAATATGAAAGTCAAAATGAAATTAAGTTTCTTCCCATAGCCTCTCTGTTGGTACAAAGTTCAGTCTGCCACGATTGGATTTTTGATGCTGCTGGCACTGGGAAAGGCTCACGACTGGAATGAAATGGCATTTGAAATGAGATCTGCTTCTGAGATGATTGTGCTCCCTGGCACAGCAGTGGTATCCTGCTTTTCCTGGTAACTCTGAAGATTAATGCAGGATTACAGCCTCAAGTGGGGCTGGCTTAACCAGCAAGGTGGGAAACCAGGACATCCCAGCACCGTCCATCATCCAGACATCACCAATAAACACTTGTCTGGAAAATGGCCAAAGTATTCAAACGAAAGCATGAGATGACATTCGTCGGCATTACTCTCGCGAAATATTGCAAGAAAGAAACAAACTAATGGTTTGAGATTGCTCTGTGTCACAGCCAAATGTCAAATCTTCCCTGCAAGCACGGGTGACTGCAGAAGCATCCCATAAAATGCTCTCTTGCTCTTGTACACACAGCCTGTTGCTATCATATATTGGAAAGCTGGGCCATGAAAAGGCAGGGGTGAGCTGCTGTCCCCAGGATTACAGCCCTGAGGACATGTCCTGTCAGACAGGCAGAGCAGCTGGAAAAAGGTGAACACGCCATGCTGACATGGAAAGATAAATCCACATAGAACAGTCCAGGAGGGAGCCAGGGTGCTCCAGCAAGGGCTGATCTAAATGTTATGTTCTTTGAAGGTTTGCTTCAGTTGTTCAAAGGTGCTGAGGCTCAGCTTAAATCCCCAAAATAATGCTGGTTTTGTTAAGAGCATCAGGCAACAGTGCAAGTTCTCAGTGCCACGTGTGCCTCCCTCCTCCCTTGGCTGTAAGAGGTTTTTAGAGTTAAAGGAGCCATTAGAGTCAGGTTAATTAGCAGGCAGATACAAGCCCTCACGTAAGCTACAACTCATTTATCTGGAAAAACGATCAAACATCATTCCTGGATTCCTATTAGTCATGGAATGAGAAAGGTCAGCTTTAACAAGGAAAACATTTCAGTTAAAAAAGACATAAACACCTGTCCAGGGAGCAGCACAGCACACACAGAATAATTCACATATGCAAAGTGGGGGAGGTTGTTCTCAGGATTTTACATCATACCCCACCACAGGAGCAGTGAAGACAAAATCTTTGCTGAAGTTCTGATCACGTTCAGGTTGGGCCACCAGCCATCAGTGCCATGATTTACATCTGGTTACAGCCCTCCCCTTCTCTTCCCAGCTAAATTTGCAGTAATCACCAGAGAGGAAACCTGCTTCAAATTTCTCAACATCAAATACATAAAACCAGATTTAAAAAAAAAAAAAAAAAAAAAAAAAAAGAAAAAGAAAAACACAAAACCAAAACCAACAACAACAACAAAGAAAAAACCAACCCAAATAAAAAAAAAATAAAAAACAAAACAACAACAACAAAAACAAAACCAACCAACCAAACAACCACAAGCACCTGAAAAAACCAAAATGGATCCTCTGGTCTTCCACATGAAAATGTTGATGGGATTTCTAATCATCATAAGCAAAGTTTTATATTTCATACATATTAAATATTGATTTTAAAAG
>VZSR01003816.1:1525519-1542073 GCA_013398615.1 Brachypodius melanocephalos | reverse complement strand
GCTCCGGAGCTGTCTCTGCCTTACCTGAAGGGCATCTCCCACGCCTGCCAGCAGCTGCCAAGGTTTCATGGTCGGCGGCGATGCCGGTGCGGCGCCGGGGGGAGCCGAGGGGAGCCCTGGAGCCCCGGCAGCATCCACCGCACCCCCGGCTGCAGCGTGTGTCCCTGTGCCGGTCCCTGTGCCGGTCCCTGTGCCAGGAAGGGCCGGGAGCCGAAGGGCAGCGCTGCCGATGGCTCCCGCTACGCCCGCATCGTTCCCGATGACCGCGGGACAGTATGGATGCTGAGTTCCAATCGCGGGACAGTATCGATGCTGAGTTCCAGTCTCGGGACAGTGTTTGTGAGTTTCGATCCGATGCTGCCCAGAGAGCCGAGAGCCCCGGGCTGTCCCTGCCCTCCCCTCCCGCCCGCCCGGCTCGGCAGTGCCCGCGCTCGGCGGAGCCGCTTTGTTTTATTCGGAGATAAGAACAGCTCCACGCCGGCTTAGCTAAAAAAAACCACAGCCTTGTGGGAAAGGAAGGTGGGCACGGGAGAGCAGATTACACTCAATAATTCATTTATGGAGTGGCTTAATGGATGGACCAAATATTGGCTGCTTATTAAAATGTTAGACAGCGTGCTGAAGTTTGTAGGGGCTCACTGTTAGGATCCATCTTAGCTACACAGAGTGGTTAACGTTTGGGTTAAATGATGGTTAATCTCTTGTGAAATTCTGAACTCCTTTTAGAATAATATTGCAGGCTATGTCATTTTTAAGGCAAAGACTGGCTGGAACTGAAACAAAACTTGAAAATCTTGCACGAGAGATGGCAGCAATTAACCCATTTGTGGAGAAGAAAAAAAAATCAGATAAACCTTAAAAAATTGATCCCTTTGACTACACAAAAGCATTGCTTCTGCCCTACCAGATAGGCTGCTCTTTCAAAGTACATCTATTTATACAATTGAAGTTACAATCTGTAAACAACCACTTGTACTCAATTGAAAAATTCTCAAGATGCTGCTCAGAGGACTTTTCTAAATCTGCAAAATTAATTTCCTACCACACATTCACTATTTCTCAAAAAAAACCCCAAAGGTTTATTAAAACATTATTCAATATTGTTATTCTGCAATCGAAATCGAGAATAATCTGATCTCTTGGAAGATAACTTGTATCAATCATTTCCTTTTTGTAAATACAAGTCGAAGTATTAGCGCCTTTTTTTGGCAGAATAGGAGAGACAATGTTTAATTATGTTCTGTGAAAACTTAACATATAGAAAAGAATATTAAATTCAGGCTGTAATTCCAGAGTGTTTTCCTTGTTTGGAAGTCTTTATTGTAGCCATGCTCACCTTATCACCCAAAGGGAAAAGAAAACTTTCTACCCAGACAGACTATAGGACCATTAAGGCATCTTAATCACAATAAAGTGCATAATTTAAAAAGAGAATGTTGCAAGGGTTGGCCTGACCACTGTGCTTAATAGCCAGAACATCTCGGAGCTCACACTGCCTCATTGTGTGGCCTTGACCACATTATCCATCACTTCACTTCTCCCACTCGTAAAATTAGAATAATACGACTTCCAGTGTCTCCCATCTCTGACTTCTCAGGAGGGCTGGAAGGATTAATGACCCTACAGTGCTCTGAGAATGAATAAACAGTAACTGCTAAGGCAGAGCTAATATGTTTCAGAGCATTAAAGCACTGAAATGTTAGAAATTCCAATTAAATCACCTTGTCTGTCTAAACACGGGTGAAGTAAAATGCAGGGATTACTAAAATACAATCTTCTACCACTTACAATCAACAAAATACTATGGGTTGGCTTATTAGTTCTGTTATTTAAATCTGATTTTTGCCATATATTCCTAGCACTAAGCTCAGTTCCACTAAAAATGCCACCAGCAGCAATTAGCACTGCTAATTTACCAAAGCAGGCTGTCCAGGGCAAGGCCATTTAGAGCCAGAGCAGTCACAAAACATCTTCATTACCTCTGGTCTGTTATTTTGAGCCTTTGCAGCACATATGGGCCTTCAATCAGAGGACCTGCAATTCTGGCACATGCTACATGTGGTCAGTGCTGTTCTTCAGAGATTCCCATGCTTCAGTCAAGCAATGAAAAAGAGTTTGAACCAACTAATTAACTCATTAGCAAAAAATAAGGGGGCCGGGGGAACCACTGGCAAAGCACACATGGCTGCAGGAGGAGCTGCATCACTCACAGAGTGGTGACAACCATCAAAATCAAAATAATGGTCTGAAGTCCCGTGTCCAACTTGAAAAAGATCATTGTAACTTTACATTTCAGTCTACAGCAATAGTAACCTTCAATAAAAGTCTGTGCACATCACACGTTCCTTTTCACTCTCAGTGAAAAGTGGTTCCTCCACCTCTGGGTAGAACTAGAGATGGAATGTCTGAAACCTCTGATGGTCCGAGGATGCCAGCGCTGCTCCTTGAGTCACTGCAGCAGGGTTGCAGAAGCTCAGCTGGACTGCCCTGTTTGCCAGCAGGGATATTCCAGCAGCTGTGAGGGAATCAGAGCCACTGCAGACACCCCCAGAGCCAGAGTTCCGTGCTCTGTGACCATGGGACGAGCACGAGCTGGAGTGGGGATCACAGCAGGGCAGAGAGGGTTCAGCTGGTGTGCATCCTCACCATGACCTTCTCACACACACATCTGCCAAGGGACCTCCTGAACCTCTGTCCTTCCCAGTACACTTGCAGGGATAAACCTTACATAACTGAAATATTACTGTCATTGCTATTGAGGCTTCATTAACTCCAGATTTTTATCTTTTCTACTGGACATCTTCAAATATGTATTTTCAATGTACTTATTGGATAGCTCAGATGAGTACCACCACATTATGTCTCACGGCACATCAAAAATTTTAGAATTTTAGAATTAATTTAGTTGTTTGTCATCCCTTACATCTTTTTCTCCTTAGAAAAGAGAGTGTTTTTCTTCTGAATTTCTCAATCGACAAAGAAAATCACAGAGAAGCAGACCAAAGCACCTAACTGTAAAATATGTGCATTTTAGTGAATGGTGCAGCTGGAGAGTTTTTTTTAAAACTGATGCAAAGGTGCATGTGTCATCCTAGAAAACTTCCAGCTCAAAGTCTTCAGTGGGTAACTGATTTAGCCATAATTTCCTGAACTAAGTTTCTGTGCTGTGGGAATTATAAAAAACCAACAGAAGCACTGAAGGAAAGTGAATACTGGTAAAATTCACAAGCAGCATCTTGAGCAGATTATTCTGCTGCTGCCCAGTTTGTAAAGTGCTTTTACTACAGCTAAAGAGGGCAGTGAAATGTGGTTTAATCTTTAATGCAGCTCCATGTCCAACACACGGGGGCTCTCCATGCCTGATGGATTCCTGCTGGAATGGTTTCTTCCTGCGTGCCATCTAATGAGCAGCACCACACCAGGGAAGCCTAATGAAGCATGTTCAGGTGGAAAAGGATGGTGTGATTTATCACAAACATGCTGCAGGTTTATTCCCAAAGGGTTCGTGGTTGCCATGTGCAGGTTTGAGCAACCAATGTGTTAAAAAATCCAGGACCCATCAGATGCCACAAACCCAAGAGCAATCAGAGCTCCAGGATATCTGCACTGAGAATGCATGGTGTTAACTGATGCTGAATAGTGTCTGTTGGAGAGAATATAAGGGATGAGGATTTTAAACCTGGACTATCAAAAGAAATATGATCAGAATACAAAAGTTTTTCCCTTTCCAAGCAGAATTTTAAAATGGTCTCCAGGTGTTGGATCCTGCAAGCATCCACAATGTTGCTATGAGCACAGTGAAACTAATTACAAAAGTACACAAAAATAATTTGGTTTAGCATTGGACCTATGTAAGAGATGTTCCAAAAAAACAGTGACACAAAATACTAGGTGCTTTCAGAAATCATTTTTCTGTATATTCGACATGTCAGTACTTTTCTTCAGCCAATTACTCACAAGTAGCCTCGATAAAGAATTTGTAAATGTGATTTTACTGATCTGAATTGCTTCATTTTGCATTAGGAGCTGGAGCTGCCTTTTCCCAAGGTATATTTGCTACTGATGTCACCAATCTCTCTTGAAGGTTCTGTTTCTGCCGTTCAGACAATTAGAGTAGTTCACAAATGAGGTTACTTAAACATTACAAGAGTCCAAAGGTACTTTCACACTCTCACTGAAATGCTAAATGCAAAAGTTTGCAGCATATTAAATGAAAGATTTATTTTCTATATTTTGTCCAAAAAGTCATGGCTAATTTCATTCAGAAACAAGAAATCAAACACCACCAATAAGATAGTAGAGACACATAATTTCGATGCAACTAAACTAGTACTGCTCTAATAAATGTTACTTCAAACACTGCCACAAAAAAGAGTTTCCTCCATAAATGCTATGAAAACTGCTATAAAAATAACCCCTCATGCCTGTACTCAATCCCCCTGTAAAGAGCAAAAATGCATATTCCACGGGACAGGGATTTTTTGCACAGCCACTGCTGCTTAGGAGGTCAAGTTCAAACAAGAATTACTTATCCAAAGCCCTAAAATAAAGCAAAGTTTCTGAAGAAGCATCAAATGAAGGAAAAAAAAAATCTGTATCTCATTTTTGTCAAGTGTAAGGAAAGCACCAGGCGTCATTTACCAGCAGCACTCACTTTCAAGGCTGTTGAGTCTTTTTTTGAGCTTGTTGCAAAGTTTAATGTGAAACATAAGGTAACAACACATCTACCGACATGAAGGAGAAACAGGTCTCTGAAAAGTCTTGAAGCAAAATAATTCCTTCTGTGCTTATACATATTCACAGCCCTGTTGAAATGCTAAAGCAGTCACAGGAATTTGCATTCCTAAAGCAGACAGCATTTCCACAGGAACAGGGATTACCAGTCAAGGCTGCAACATGGACTTTTAACATTTCCCTATATATGTCCTTCAGAGATAATCTGGATCTGCATTTAGGTGTTCTTCCCAAACAAATTACTTTTTCTTCCTTTTTTTTTTTTGTTTACTAATTAGAAAGCACAACTTTTTTACTGTGTTGTGCATTCAAAACAATCTTTTTTTTTTCCCTTCCCACATTATTAATGCAAATTGTTTCCTCCATAAAACTGCAAAAGGTTAATTTGCCTACAGAGCCTCATGACCAGGAGAACACAGATGTGACAGTGCTCACCACGCCAGCGTGAGGAAATGTCAAAACACCAAAAAAACCTGGAAGTGCAATTGCTTCCCCTTGGAGATCAAATCAAGGTGCAAGGTAATACCCTCAAATGCTGAAGTGCAGCTATGCCACAGAGCAGGGCCCTGCATGCTGCTCAGATAAAGCCAGATAAAGTCAAATTAAAACATTTCCCAGCCCAGGATCACAGCTGGAAGGCACTGAGGGAGCAGGGAGCCTCCCCCAGCCATCCTCATCCTCATCCTCATCCTCATCCTCATCCTCATCCTCATCCTCATCCTCATCCTCATCCTCATCCTCATCCTCATCCCAGCCACCCCATCCTCAGAGGCACAGAGCCCCAGAGGAGTCTGAATTGAGCCTCTGCCTTTGGCCTCTCAGTAAAGCACAACCCCCTGAGCCTGACACCTGCCAGCACCTACCCCAAAGCAGATGGAATGGCACACTTTGGAGATTCCTAGAAGATTTTTGCCCCAGAAAGTAGGCAAAGAAATATTCCTGGGCAGCTCTGTGAGACGGATGGAGGTAGAATTTTGTCGAGAAAATGGGTAACTGCCTATTTTTTATTCTTAGTTAATGACAAATCCTTATTTTGCAGATGTATTTATTTTTACTCCACCTATTTCCATTTGCAGTTGCTCTCCAGACTGCAGAACACACCAATGAGACTTTTTGTCACTTTAGCTTTAGAGGCATTATGTTCACTTCCTGCTGAAATGAATGCAAAGATTTAAATATCTTCATAAATACAGGATCTAAAGCAGAGCAGAGATTGTTATTTGAGATACTTTAAGCATACTTTCATCACTTAATATAACACAACCACGCAAATGCCACCGCTTTCGGCAATATCAGGTAGAAGGCAGAGGTTGGGACCACCTCCAGGTCAGTTCTTGGGGACCTTCTCTCCTTTAAAGTCCTGCTGGCACAGAGAATGTCACAGCTTGTGGATGCCAGCAGCCCCTTGCTCCTGCTCATCTGTGGCACAACACAGCCCACTAATTAATTTTTTAAGTATTCAAGATGTGACACATATATGGGATTGAATACAGATTAGCATTACAATAATCACAAAGCTTTTGCAGCCTCCAATTTGCCTTCTTGCAGCACGAAGTTCCCTTTAATGTGCAAATGAACGATGCCAGGACGTATATCTGGAAATAAACAGCTCATTGTGATCGTGGCTGGTCACAAACACAGGCATTCAGGGTTATATTAGCAGCACACGGTGGGCTGGCAGAGAAATAAAAGATCCATGCCTGGTGCCACATCCTGAGCCATCCCACCAGTGGCATCCTGAGTGGTGCTGGGAAAATCTCCTTCCCCCAAAATGTTCCTGGATTTAAGTTGTTTTCACAAGCTGCAAGGGTTTTTTTGGCCTAGTTGTAAAGACAGGATATGTTTGCTAAACCGAGTCAAAAGAGAGGAAAAGGGCCATAAATTGTCTCTAAACGTCAAACTCAGCAAAAGCTGAGAGGTTCAGAGATGGCCCACACAGCGAAATGCAAAAGGGAATGGGGAAACAGGGCAGAGAGCTGGCTGGAGTGTTCAAAACCCTGACAAGAACTGTTCACTAAAGGGGAACAGAATCATTAATTTTTTCTGTTGCCCTGATTTTTACACCCTTCTGATGGTTTTGCACTCTTTAGTGAAGTTTCTCACAGACTTTCATGTAAACAATGTATATCTTTGAAAGTGCTCTCCTTTTGTTTACATTCCTTTCTCTAAGGAGAAGTCAGATGACGGACTGTAATTTTGACCAGTGTGGTTGGAGGGGTGGCAACCTCATCCTCCAATCTGTGGTCTTTGTCAGAAAACTATATAACCCCAAGCAGAAAATAAACTGCCCCCCTTTTGCCCTCTGACCTGGACTAGAGTAAGTCTCATTGTTTTCGTATCCTATAACAGCATTTTTTCCTTCTTCTTTTTTTTTTTTTCTTTTTTTTAATTAAATATTTTACCTTTCGATTTTTGAGATTAACTACATCAGTGAGTCTGGAGTCGCCCCACACATCACAGGCCCTACTCCACACACAGCAAAAGGACCAGTGGGTCCTTCAGGAAGAAATCATTTACTGATTGTGGGGATGCCCTGGCACAGGGTGCCCAGAGAATCCCCTGGATCTCTGGAAGTGTCCAAGGCCAGGCTGAACAGGATTTGGAGCAGCCTGGGACAGTGGAAGGTGTCCCTGCCCATGGCAGGGGTGGGAATAGATGAGCTTTAAGGTCCCTTCTAACCCAAACCATTGTGGGATTCCTGTGTTTGGCACAAAGGGCTGCTCCTGGGAGCTGTTGGTAGACAAGCACATTCCTAACAGGATCCTCAGTGCCAGGGCAGTTAATTATAGGGTTTGCTTTCCAGTGAGATCCAAAACACAGTTCAGAAATAGATCCTTTAGAGGGATTTAGGGAGCCCAGCGCTAAGTTGGTCATCCGTCAAGGAATGCACACAGGATATTTCATATCAACATCTACGTAAGATGTTTCCAAGAATAACGAGTCCACGGTATTTTAAAAACAAACCTCACACGTTTTTCAAAGTGCTGCAGACTCGTGGTGTTAATTTTAATGGTTCCAGTTGGATTTGGTAGAGTTGGAAACGCAAGGGGAAATCTGCAGTAATCAGGATGTGACACTCATTAACAATTTCACAAAATACCCACTGGATTTGCATAAACTCCGCAAAGATTCATTGGTGAATCTTTAATATGAGGTTTCCTGGGTTTTGCTCCACATTCAGCTCCATTTGCCCTCCCTCTCTCCTCTCCCCTGCCAGCGAGAACTGCTGTAAACAGTTCATAACAAAGCACAATAAAATGTACTGAAAAACTAAAATATACTTGTAATTACCCCACAGCCTACATAGTTGCATATATAATTTCATAAACTGCAAATATTTTTCAAGAAATTCCTCTGTAAGGGAGAGAAATTCTAATTGGATACAATGGTTTGATAGAGTGGCACTCCAAGTCACTTAATAAATCTGGAGATGCACAGGCAAGTTCTTTAATGACCTGTGGATAAAACCCATCCGTGGCCCAGCTTGCAGACAGCACAGTATTTGCATGCAAAATAGCAGGACAAGATTCTAGAAAATGGATGAACCACTAAGGCAGAAGAAGGTTTCTCGTCCTCACACAAAAATTTTAGGAAAATGCCACTATTAAGGGAGACAATTCTTGCTACTCCCAATATTGTAAATGTTGTGATAAATTAAAATATTTTTTAAAAAAATCTGGCTGATTTAAGTCTTCTTTGAGAAAGACATCCTTCTCAAGAGTCAACATTTGCCGTGAGTTTTTTGCTGAACTATCCAGGACCTATTGGACTACACTACATCCACATGGGCTGTTACAGCAGACAGTCCAATGTACAATGGGAATTTCACAATGGAAAAAAATTGTCTTCTCTTTTTAACTACTGAAAAAAAACCCAGTACCAGGTTTAAAAATTCTCTTGGAAGTTCATTCTGCTGCTAAAAATTTGGGGTTTAGTTACTTTTGGGTCTAAGTAGAAATTTTCTACAAGAATGGTTACGAGTTCAGCATTAATAAGTTTAAGTAAATTTAGGATAAGATTCAGAATAAAATTTTAAATGCAATTCTCCCTGCCCTAAATTCCTGCAAAGAGACATAAATGACATTTAATTTCTGGTGTGCTACACTCCAACCCAACCATTTCTGTTGGAGCCTGAGCTTTGAAATGATTTGAACTATGTACCTGCACAGAACGGCTGCAGCAGACAATGGATTATTTCACTTGCTTGCATTTTGAGCAAATTTATTGACTGAGAGTCTCGTTTCATTGCTCCTACTCAACACATCATTATCTCTGATATCCCACAAGCACACAAAAGAATTTTCTAAAGGAAAATACAGCCCAAGTGTGAGGGCCAGGATCTATTCCTATATTTATTTTATTTCTGGTTAAACTCTCAGGTTCAGATCACCTTTATGTCTTGTTCACTACTGAGTAATGGAAGCAAGCTGGGGCGAAAAATGAATATAAGTGGTTTTATTTGTCTTGTGGAATCTTTTTAAAGATAAATTAGAACATCAGAACTTGGATTTTTTTTTCCCTGCTGAACAACTGTGATTTGTGCTGAGGTCACTTGAAGTGTAAATACTCTGAGCATTTTCATTTGGATTTTCATTTTTTAAAAAAGTAATCTTCAAGTGGAACAAATTTTTTTTGTTACGGATTAGTAAGCAGAATTCTCAATCCAACGCTTTAATGCTCCCCAAGCACAACTGATCACAAAGCAACAGCAGATCTTGGTAAGTAAAAACTCAAAATTTTTTCTCTGACTCAGAATTACCCATTTCCAAGGCCTACCCATCACAAGACTAATTTATACCCATAAAAAAAGCACAAAACTTGTGGGATAGTTTCAGCAGTCACAATAATGACAACATCCTCTGTGCCATTCCTCAAAGAATTCTCCTTGTTGGATGCACAAGTGGACTGTCAAAGCAGCAAAGCATTCCCTGCTTCAGGACTGCAAGGGCTCCATCCAAAACTGTAGAGCAAGAAAATGAATAAATCAAGAAATAAATAAATCAGAAAGGCATTGCAGGCTCTCAGAGTGTGCTAATGACATGTGAACCCCTCGACCCTGTGACTGAAGTGGTGCTTATTATTAGACAACCACTGGGAAAATAAGCTGTTAGAAAATGAGAACCCTTTACTTTTATGTTGCTAATTCAAATGGCACAATAATGACTCTTCTGAACACGACTTCTCAAAGCTGTCATGTATTGTTCATGAGAGGCAAGGAAAACAAGCTCATCAGATATTTCCCTTCTCGTTTCCCTGTATCAATGGCAGGAATCTCCAAACGTGTGCATGCCACACTGCCCCTCACAAGAACATGAAGTAAATCTTCATGGAGAGCCCCTTTCTGCCCTGCACAGGTCAGGGATTGTGGGGTGAGAAACAAATTTCAGGGTGGAAAACCAGGTAAAGGAAGAGGACATCATATTCTGCTGCTTCTTAACTCCCTGTGCCTGGGTATAGTGGACATTTTTGGTGGCTCAAAGGGATGGGCTGCACAGAAAGTCAGGAATAACTGAAGTATGCATAATTTCTGTGACTACATAGTGATTTTTCTTGTTGTTTTTGGCATTCATACCTGGTTGTCTGTGGCAACTCCATCTAGACAGAAGTTGGAAACTGGCTGCCAGAAATGTGGCCCTGAGGCCTCAGAGTGCAGAAAATAAAGCTCATTATTTGTACACTGCGAGCTCTTCAGCCTGATCCTGGAATAAAGACACAACACAGCACACAGAGCTAGAGCCGGCACTAAAAACTCAAAATTCCCAATGAGGAAATAGTGAATTCCACTTTCTCCACAATATTATGGCCACATCCCTGCTCCAGACACCATCTTCCACCAAACATGCTTTTCCAGAGAGACCAGGCTTCTTTCTGAAAGCACACTAAAAATCAGCACTGCTATTCCATCCTAGTGCCACTGGGTTTTCCCTCTCTGATTTTAGAATTATTGTTCCTACCAAATGTCACCACTCCTAGTGTGTTCTGAGGTTCCCAGAATATCATGGCCATTGCTGCCCTCTCTTCTCCTTAGGAAAACCCTCAATCTCCTCATTCAGAAGATAAACTCAAAGTCTGTAAACCAGGGCAACATATTCCACATTGACTTCAACTGAAAAAAAAAAATTAATTTGTGGATATAAAAATTTGAGTGAAAATTACAGTAATAATAAAACTGCAAGTCAACTTTTTACTGCATTGCAATAAAATATTACTCAAAGCTTCAATGTGTCATGTCTCATTCTAGTGGAAAGTTCAAAAGAAAGAACAAAAAGATTTAGAGGGTTATCCTTTTAGATATATGTATTTGTCATGTATCCATATTTTTATATTTCTATGCATAAAAATCACAGTAATGTTCCCAAATTAATCCATTTGCTGAGACTTTTAAAAGAAATACAGTTCACCATTATTCCATCAATAAGACAGAGAATCCAAGAAAAACAAGTGATCCAAATTACCCCTAAGCCCCAGTGATGCTCACCTGAATGTCTGCTGCACTGAATAAACATTATTTATATACTTGTATCCACATATATTTAATAGCCTTAATAGATGAGCAAGTACAACCTGATTGTGATTTTTTGGAAAACAGAAAAGCACCAGAGATGTTTTTGAATTGCAACAATGGTCAGGAATACTTTGTAGAGAAGTTCTTTAGATCAGTTGTTTACAGCAGGCTGGGAGGCTCTGACTGCCAGGGCTTTGACAATAAAGTGCCATCACCTTTTCATAAAACGGGAAGAGTAAGGCTTCTTTTACAACGGAAAAAAAATTAAATTCTTGCATTCTTGAGTCCTTTTTGTATTATTCAAAGAGCTGTGGGGTGTGGGTGATTTCACTAATTGAACTCAAAGTCAGAGCAGGATGATTTTTGGAACATCACTTAAAGATTCTCCTATTTTTATTAACTTCCACATCTAAAGAAATGAGTGACCATCACATCACCTCTGCTCTGGCAGTTTAATTATTTCATGCCAACTTCACACAGTGACTTCAGCTGCTCCTCATGCCACAAATGCCTTCCAAGCATCACCAACTCTGCAGATTTCCCAACACAGCCCTTCTAAGACTTTAAAATGGCTGCTCTATCTACATCTTTAAAACTTACCAATTTTTTCAAGAGAACACAATATTCCATATTTGTTTACATCTTTATAACTACACATCACCCCAAGCAAATAAACTGTGGAGTTATGCAGTATTTATTGGAATTGTAGAATTCATACTGTTATTATGAGAGCATGAAACAACAAATGTAAAATTAAAACTCATCGTTACCTTGAAATCTGGCGTGAAACCTGAAACTAAATTAAATCTTATCTAAATGCCAAAACCAAGAAGAAGGAAAACACCACCAAAGGGAAAACTTGTTCCTAGATTCTCCTTGCTATTTCCCTTTCAATTTGTTTGCATATTTACAAACAGAAGACTGAAAAAAGGTACCTGAACAGTCACAAGTGAATCACCTGGAGCAGTGAGAGGCTGGCATGTGGATGAAGGGAAACATCTCTCCATCAAAGACTTTGAAAAGAGTCTAAATCTGCTCCAAATCCAGACTTGGAGAGCTGTTCAGAATACAGCAAGATTTAGTTCCTTGGATGAATCTTACATCATACACTGATCAAGACTAACAAAATTACACAAAATGGGATAATTTTTACCATATCCAAGGAGATATGACATCCCTTGCCTGTGCAAAACTCAGTATCAGCTGAGCTGCTGCCCATCCACCTGCACACAGAGGAGAAATGCAGACAGCTACAGCTGCAAACAGGTTTTAGGATTTTTACGTGAAAACATCCATTGAAACATGAGGAAAAGTTTGCACAGTTTCTCATTTGTGAACTTGGCAACAGAAGTTCAATGAAGAATCAAACCAAATTATTTTTCTTGCAAAATGGGACAGGATGTGATTTGGTTGAAATCTGCTGCTCCAATTATTTGGTCATTAGAACAATGATTCACCATTCCAGGCATCTTTGAACACAGCTCTGTGCCCACATCAAAGAAGCCAATCCACCACGTAGAGCACTGGAAGTCAAGGCTTCCCAGGAAAGACATTTTAATTTCTGCCAATTCTACCATATAAATCTTCAAATAATAATAAGGTCAATAAATTTAATGCAGCTGGAAATGACTCGGACATGCAGAAATAGCAGGGCTTGGATGCAGAATGACTGACAGGCCCAGGAAAGGAGAGGACAATTGGAATGACAGCCAAAACCACAGTGTAAATCACCACTGAACTGTCTGACAGGATGCCACCAGAGATGGTTGTTGGGCTGCAAAGGACAGGGTTGGAAAATAACTGCCTGAAGCCTGAAGAACACAGAGCAGACAAAGATCTGAACAACCTAAAGGAAATAAGAATGGAGATAGGAAGGGCAACTACAAGCTCACTGGCTGACCCAGACAGGAGCCACAGCAGCAGAAGCACCCACACAGGTGAGGACAGGCAAACACTGCTCCTGATGTGGAACCCCAAACACTGACAGCTGGGTGCCCCAGGGGCCAACCAAGGGCTGCTGGCAAGAATGAGGTGTGGAGTAAGCTCATCTCTCATCTCTCCTAATCTGAGAGAGGCTGTCAAACAAAATCCTCCTGCTGCCTGCACCATTGAAAATCATCTTTATAAAAAGCTGCTACAGGATGTGGGCTCTCCCTGCATACATCAGAAAGGAAATGTGTGCAGTGAAACCTGGGAGCAGTTCCCTGCAGACACAGCCCTGCACTTCAGCCCAGCCCTTCTGCTGAAGGTCTTACTGCAGGTCTCTCAGTTAAGTGAAATATAAATTGGTAACTGTTGTTGATACTAATTTCTTAGACACTCATAACTAAATTATCCACTAGAGAGCACAGCAACGTTTTCAAACACATTCTGCTTATGCCTGCAAGAGCCAAGTGAGGTCCTTGTGGCACTCAAAGTCACTCTGTACACAAGAAATATGCTAAACAATCTGCCATGCACAGCAGAGATAAGGAATGGACTCAATACAAGGCTTGAACGAGAAAAGGTCAACAGACCATGAACTTTTAATGAACAAATTTCAGCTGCTCCCAGCCTGGTGTGCAGTTCTTGGACATTACTGATGAAATAACTTCTTTTGCATTATACACTTTTTGTGTATAAATATATAACAACATTCAACAGAAGGAGCAAATACATCCTTCTCCCCTGCAGGAGAAAGCCTGAGCAGCTCATCAGCATTCTGGGCAAGAGCTGCTCTGCGTCCTGGGCTCCAATATATTCTGGTGATGTCATGACATTTTTACTTTCCATTAAAGAAAACCCTTCATCATTTACTATTTCCCATTTTAATGAGCATCCTGAAAACTCATCTATTGTTTAAAAACGTAAATAAAATATTCTTCAGTTTTGCTGTATTTTACAGCTGCTGAGAACAAAAAGAATATCATCCATAAAAACTAGTCTGGAATTTCTGCTTTGAAATATTGTTCAAAACTGCTGTATTCCCACAGGACTTCGTCAATACATTGACAAGGGTGTCCACAGCATGCAGAAATCTGAATTGCACATCTCAGAGCCACAGGGAGACAAATTAACTCTACCAGAGATCTTTGCTATGTTTTTCTTCCTTTTCCCACAAACCATTTGAGTCAATCATTGCAGTAGAAAGATTAATAGCATAGGGCATCTTGTATTCCCAGAAAAACACAGAACTTGGCATATCTAGTCAAATATGTTCAGAAGTGGATAGATTCAGACACTGAAAAAAAAAAAAGTCTTTGAAAGTATTTAAGACTGAAATAAGCCACATGCAAGAGAAATCTTGTCCTAAACAGCATCAGTTACTGCTTTATAATCTGGAGAAGAGAGGGTTTAGAGACATTGCTCATTTATGCTGGCACCCCCATGAATAGAAATATTAAAATAGAAATAAAACAGAAATTTTAAAGGTGACAGCTACTACAGAATGCAAAGAGAAGTGCTAGGAAAGCATTCACTGTCCATGGGAGTTGTAGGCAGCACAGTCAGCTGGGAGGAGGGCAAATCACTTGACAACCATTGCTGCAAACAAAGAGGAACAAACAGCAAGGTGCAGAAAATCCAAGTCAGCAAGAAGGGGTGAACACAAACCACAGCAAAGGTGCTTCAGGAGTGTAAAGGCGAACGTGGATTTCCACAGCTCAAATTACCAGGGTGTTAAAATATTGTATAATACAGATTATGGAAGTGCTAAATGCAATATATTCACAGAACCATAGAATGGCTTGGGTCAAAGGGACCTTAAAGTTCATCCAGTGTCACCCCTACCATGGGCAGGGACAGCTTCCACTGTCCCAAGGTGTTCCAAGCCTTGTCCAACCTGGTCTTGGGCACTGCCAGGGATCCAGGGGCAGCCACAGCTGCTCTGGAAATTCATGCCAGGGCCTGCCCACCCTCCCAGGGAACAATTCCTGCCCAATTTCCAATCTAAACCTCCTTCAGTTTCAGGCCAGTCCCCTTTGTTCTATCAGTACCTGTCCCCATGAATAGTCCCTGTCCAAACACTCAGTGCTATTTCTTTGGGGTTACTCTAATCCACTTTTCACTTTCTTCAATCCTATCAGTTTAAAATCACCATCACTGCAGTTTCCATGATAGGCATTGTCACATGTTTGTACATTGGAGGAAAAACAAACAAACCACAAAAAGAAAAAAAACCCAAAAAACAAAAAAAAAAAAAAACCCCCAAAAAACTTAAAAATAGAAAGAAGAAATATGAATTATGAGGTTTTCTCAGTGTAATCCACAATGATGGATAACTCGTGGCACACGTGGGTTAAGCAGTTTACCAAATCCTCCTCGAGACTGAGAAATGTATTTCAATATTGATAGACCTGATTTCCTCTTTCTGCCTTTCAAATCACACTGATGGGGTCAAAGTCAGAGCAGGAGGGGGTAGGGGAGTATCTAAAATGCCTTGATTGGCAACACCCTGCAAAATAAAAGCAGAAAACAGCAGCAGCCAGATCCTACCCAGACAGCAGGTTTGGGATACAAGCAGAATCTCTGTCTGCTTCAGTAAAAAAAGATGAGGGTTTTTTTTGACGATTTCCAGCCCCCCCAGTAAAACAGTTTCTCTGCAGCATAAAGTGTCCAGGTCTTGGGAGCAGAGCTGCTTTGAAGGGGGGAAAGATTTCCTGGCTGGAGATGAAGTGCTGACCCATGGTTTTGAGAGCTGCAGCCCCTTCACCCGCGTGCTTCTCAGAAGTGTTTGGGCTCTGCAAGAGTTGATGAGCAGTTTAACATCCTGCTGGGAAAATAATAGCTTCTACATCCATGTGTGGACCATTTCAATTCATCCAGGGAAGAAAAGTCTCTGTAGGTGCAAAGGCTCACGCGAAATATATACTTTTAATAAAGCATTTAGAGGCAAAAAGAATGACACTGACTTTCCATCTCAGTTAAAGACAGGCTCATGCTGGAAAAAAAAAATTGCTCATGTTGGACAAATACTGAAGCTGATGAGCCTAAGGCTTCTGTGTACCACACATTTCTAAATGGATTCTAAGTGGGTTTATCTTTTTAAAAGGTGTTTTGGTTAAATTACTGATTTTAAGTTTGGCAGCAGTCACTCAAAGGACTGTTATTGTCAAACAGCATTACCACAATAAAAATTAAAATAAATCTAGACTAAAGCAGGAATTGGGTTATTCACAAGAATTCTGCACCTCTGACTGGTTTGAGTATCTCTACAAACCACAAAAACCAGGGAGATTTGGGGCACACAGTGAGGTTTGGGGGCACAAGGGGAGGTTTGGGGGCTCAGTGAGGTTTGGGGGCACAGTGAGGTTTGGGGGCACAGTGAGGTTTGGGGG
>VZSR01003816.1:1500970-1511878 GCA_013398615.1 Brachypodius melanocephalos | reverse complement strand
CTGGATTCCCAGAGGAAGACATGACCCATCTCACCACCACTGTACCCTTCTCCAGGATCATCTCTGCTTCAGCAAAAGTACACTTGGCACTGCAGGAGGATTTAACTGGACTGCTCCCAACACCCTGACCAGTGTGTCAGGTCATGATCTTTGTCAGTGTTTTCTCTTTTTTTGTTAATTTGGTAGGGGGTGTTGTACTACTACATTTTTAATATTCCAGTAAAGAACCATAATTCCTATTCCCATACCTTTGCCTGAAAGCACCTCAATTTCAAAATTGTAATAATTCAGATGGAGGGGGTTTACATTCTCCACCCCAAGGGGAGCTCCAGGCTTTTCCCTGTCTTTCCAAACTGAGACTAAACCACACACTCAGCAGCAAGCAGAGAGTAACCTGCACTGGGTTTGACACCACGCTGGTAAAACATCCCCCACCCAGGCAATAAACCTACTGAGAAGAGGAGAAAAATGCCAGGCTGGAAAAATCCCTTCCCTTCTTGAAGATCCAGCTGTCAGGGCTGCCATCCTGGCAATTCAGAGCACACAGAGAAATGATGGTCCTCAGAGAGCTTTTGGTACACAAGCAAACACTCCAAGTACAGTTAAAAAGTTCTCTAGAGCACCACATGCATCTCAATAAGTCGAGCACTGAGGAAACAATTGTTCCCATCAGCTGGCACTGGAGCAGGCACTTCCCCACACTGAAACAGGGTGAGCAAGGCATCACCCTGGTATTTTTGGCCTGCCACTCCATTTCTGCTTCTCTATAAAATTACACTGCTGATAAAAATTTACGTGTCAAACATTTTTGTGATTACAGACCAAAAGTCAAAATTTGCATTTAAATAGATGTATTAAAAACTCAGCAGCACAGGTAGAAGAGGGAAATGCTGTTTTAAGGAAATTTAAATAGGGAGCATGAGTACAGAAGGGATTTTTCTTCTTAAATGATTTGAACAATTTTGGTTTTATTACTGTTCTTGGGTCCAATTCAAAGTCAAGATTGCACCTTAGTATCCTGTACCCCTGGAATCATCTCAGGCTGAGCTTGAGAAAATAAGTCTCTTTTCATCTTTCCATTGGGAATGACCCCATTTGTTGTAAATAAAGTATTTTTTTGTTCACAGTCCAAGCCCACACTTTTTACGAGCTCGCAGCCCAAGCCATACTATCCTCCTCTGCTCTCAAGCTCTTCACTCAGTTTTCTTTGTACCACAGGCTCAGCTGCAGTCACTACATTTCTGCCCAGACAGCACAGCCACTGCTGAGAGGGATTTCACAGGATATTCTGAGCTGGAAGGGACCCACAGGGATTTCTGAGCCAAACTCCTCGGTGCATCATCACCCATACACAGCCCAAATCCATGACCTTGGGGATATCAGCACCAAGCTCTCACCAACTGAGCTGGTGAATTGTCAGGGTGCAACCCTAAAAATTCATAAAAATTTCTCCCACTGCCTCCCATCAGCCACCCCCTTGGACTTAAACATATTTTATTGTGCCCCTTTTTTTATTCTCTAAAGGATTTCTGATCTTAAAGAAATCCTTTTTCTGATCTCTCCCTGGTATCTTTTCTTTCTTCTCATTACATATTTTTATTTTCTCTGTGTTGTCGAGATTTAACTTTAACCCTTGCCTCAAAACCTGATTTTGTACTTTTAAGCAACACCTGAATCTTGACAATGGAATGCCTGTGCCCTTTATAGTCCAGCTGGGATCACCAACACATGTTCTTGACATAAAAACCATAGAAATCAATGCTGTGCAGTGCTCTTTCTTTCTTTTTTTTTTTTTTCCTTTTTTTTCTTTCTTGTCAGGCTTTCCAACCATGATCATGATACAACATGAATTCCATTACTGTTAATGGAAGGAGTTACATTTAACTGTTGTCAGCTTTAGCTCTGCCATGAGTCAATACCTTCCTAAACATGCTGGGTTTTCCAAGAACAAACTGCTAGAGAATCAAATCAGCTCCTGGAAACACGGGTGTAAGCACAGCACAGAAACATCACAACTAAACTGCTATTTCAGGTGTGTGTTTGCTGTCTTCTTCAGACATTCTGTTCTTCCCTTCATTTCTTTAACACGAGGAAAACTCCTCTGGAAACAGAAATCTCAATACAAACAGAGATTAACCACGAGAGGATTTTCCTGAAAAATTCACAGCAAAACTTTCCTTCTTCCCGGGCAATCCCTAAACTTCTTCAAGGAACCTTTTCCAGGGAATTTGGAAATACAGTCAGAAGCATAAAGAACATCACACAGGCAAGTGTACTTTGCTGTGTTGACTCGTTCTGGCCTTGCAGACAACAACTGTTACTGGCAGCAAACTTTTCCCATCCTCCCTCCAGGACACAGGGCCGTTCCCAGAGCATCCCCTCAAGGAAAAGCTGTGTCCAAGACATTGGGAACATCAGGAAATCATAGCAATGCTTCCCTGCCCGTGCTGCTTTGCAGACAGCCAACAGAAAACCCAGAATGGGAGGATTAAATTCTCTGTGGCAACATTTCCTCCAGCTGCCTGCCAGAGTCAGTATATCCCTCATTTTCATTAGGCACGTTTCAGGAAAGCCTTTGCCTGCGTTTTTATGTAACACATCTAATAGGGCCATTTTATGGAATAGAGTGAGGTATTTCAATTACATTTTTACAGCACTCGGGCTGTGGGCAGGGTGATTTTCCAGGTAGCAGATGTTACCTGACGCTCACAGATTGCTGCCTGCTCTCCTTTTTCCTGAAGCCACCGAGCAGCAGCAGTGGGATGAGAGTGTCAGGGGTGAAATCCCAGCTCAGGTGAAGCCCAGTCCCTGCAGGGCTGATGTCCAGGACACCCCAAAATTCCCTGGTGGAATCAACCCCAGCAGCCAGAGACAGAGGCTGCACCAACACCCGTGTCCTCCTCATCACTCTGCTCACTCAGTATTTCCCCTTCCTAAATTGACTTCATAACATATCAAATCTTCAGAACTGTTTCCCATCCCTCTTTGCTCCATTTTTTTCCAGGGGTTTGCCTGCTGTTTTTTTTTTTCCTTTTTATTTTTTTTTTTGTCAGCTGTTGCGCACACAGCGCCGCTTTCATTAAATTGTCCATTAAAAACCTCATTTTGTAGTATTTCTCCACAAAGATATCTAAATATCTGACTTCTCTCAATGTTAATGGGATTGAGGCACTACAATAAAATCATGGATCTCAGCTGTAATTTTAATATATATAAATGAAAACTGGGGTTTTTATTTTATCCTCACAGGATATATAATTTAGAAGTCATTTAGAGTTTGAGAGTCTTTAATGGACATAAATTTACAAAGTCCACAGAACATTTAATATCCCTTCAGTGAGCCTTGCTAAGATTTTTTGAACTTTCCATTTTCTTGACCATCTAAAATACCCTTTTCTACTTTGTTTTAATACTATTTCCAAAAGCAAATGATTTAGTGTGGGGATATATCTCTGTCTGAATATACATTAATAAAATGGAACTATTCCTATTCAAGAAGCCAGACAGAAAGAAGTTGTTAAAAAAAATCTCTATCATCCATCTATTGGCCTTCCCGTTCAACTGTGTGGCATTCTTTACTTATTCCCTTGTCTATTCTGTGTGGAGGTTTTGCAACACATATAAGTAATAGATATTAAAAATATTTAGGGATATGTGGGGTTTGGATTATGCTACATTTACACACGAGCATGGAGTATTGAAAAAGAGTCAATATTTGATCTCTACCTTATATTCTTCATGTACAGAGGAAAATACTGCAGTTATTGTGGGTGATGGTCTCAGAACACCCCAGCTGCCAGGACAGTCTGAGTGCACTGAGAGCCTCCCTCCCACTGGAAAACCCTAATGTGGCCCTGGAAGTCTGGTATTACCAATCTTTCCAAGAATTCTGCTGCCTGTGGCTGAGTTCCCTGACCCACGTGTACCCCTCAGCCTCAGAGCCCTCCCTGTGCTCTGGTGGAAAAACCTTTCCCTCTTGTCCCCACCAACCTCTCTCTACCATGGCTTGCTAAGGCAAGACTCCTCCCCCAGCTTGCCTTTTTGGAAAGAGATTGAATTTCCTATAAAACTCCTATAAAATGCACACTTTGCTTGTCCTGCCCTGTTTGATGTATTTTCCAGGCAGGGCATGTGAAGGCACCCATCCCCAAGGGCAGGTGTCATTGTCACACCTGCTGGAGGCTCCTGCATCCCCCTGAGCCTGTGACTGACACTGGGCAGCAGGAAACAGCAGGGGAACAAGGAGTGCTGGCAGAAAACCCTCCAAGCAGAGGGGCAGAGCCAGGATGATGCAGAATTCCTGTCCTTCCTCCTGAAAGGTGCAGGGAGAGCCTGCACTGACACGCGTGGAGAACCAAAGGGGTCAGGATCAGCTGTAGGAATGATGGCATGGATGTAACAACCACAGCATCTCCTTCGGGCAGAGGTTTCTCCCTTCCCTCTATAAATACCAGAGCAAAAAGTGTCCAAGGACTAATGCCAACCCAGACCCCTCAAGAGCAGCCCAAGGTTCAGACCTGCAGTGTTTCACAGGCACTGTGCTGGAATAATTCTCTTTCAAAGAGCAGCTGTAGATTGATCTGGCCTACAAAAATCCTGTGCTGCTGCCTTGAACAAATAATGAGGTTTTTTCCCCTGGTATCACAGCCCCTGAACACTGAAAGGTGTTCCTCCCTCCTCTATCCCCAGCTCTCCTGATATGCCCTCCTCTGGAGAGCAGGGCATTATTATTCACTAACTGTGTCTTTGGAAAGGTTTCATCTCCTAGCAATCACTGACAGCAGAGTTTCATTATATGTACAGTCTGATAAATATTGCAGAGGTCTCACAGCTGTTTGTGGCTCAGTTTTAATCCAGGCACACCCAAGGGGAGCAGGGATTAAAGGAATTTTAAAAGTTTTCTAGCCAATAACATATTGCTAAAGCTTACAGACAATTGTTCTACCCAATGACTGAAAGCACACATACACCTACTTCAAATAATACTTACTTGTATTCTATTAACAATAAACAATATTCCATTATTAAGCTTTTTTTTTACTATTTTACTAAGCATATTTTTCTACAGCTTTAAAATATACCCTAACCAAACCTAAAGCTCACTCTATTGTTTCATGTCCTTGCTTGCTGTACTGTTGTAACTTTTCCCAATTTCAGACTTTGCAATCACAGCTAATTCTATATTCTTCTGCTCTTTCTGCTTCTAAGACCACAGCTTTCTAACAGCTTTATTTAATATTTCCCACACAGGGACACCCTGGTGCCTCCTGCCTGTGTCCCTGCAAGGACAGCACCAGGGACAGAGGGACACAGGGACAGACAGACTGCTGGGACATGCTCTGGGTCTGCTGCCACGGACTCAGAGCCACCTAGGGATGTCCTGGCACCTGCCAGAGTTTTCATTAGTACAGGTCATAATCCTAAATTCCCACTGATTTTAAATGGAAGCTCTATTCAAGTACTGAAGGAACTAAAGAAAGTGTGTAATCTGGATAAAAACCAGACTGTGCATCGTGCCTGCACCTCGTTTCCTTACAGCTGTGAATGCTGCAGGCTCAAGAAGGAACATTGGGCTCTGGTCACCATCCTTATGGAGAAAAACTGCTGAAGACCAGTGCTGGAAATGCCAGAGAGAACAGCCAGATCAGCCCTTCACAGAAATACACTGCTGCCTCCCACTTGAGAGAAAATCTGCTGCCAAGTGCTTCCCATCCCAGGACATACTGCAGTATTTACAGTGGGTTTTAATTACCCATTTCATAACTGGGCTCGTTCCAGCAGGTGCTTTAAGTCTGGGGATGTCTAAGCCGTAATTTGTTCCATCTCAGACTTTTACCACCATGTAAAATTACGATAAAAAGGCACGAGTCCTCCTTGTAGCTGGTGTAAAAAGTGTGACACTACAAGAGAAATCCTTGCCAACACAAACTAATTTTCCAGGGCCTGAAGAGCTATTACACGCATATTCTGACACAAGAGCAGGCAGCACACCCCTGAGATGTTTCTGAGCGTGGCATCTCTTCCAACCCCTGTGCAAACAAGGATTTTCCGTGCTGGGCACCAGGGCTCCTCCCTGCTGGGTGACCCAAGAGCTCAGACACCAATCTCCCCAGCAACAGAGCACAGAAACTGCATTCCTCTGCTCTTGGCTTGAATTCACCACTCCTGGTGACCAGGAGTAATGTTCAGCATGACAAATAATTTAATGAACTACTAATTCAGAGCTGACCTTCACTGGAAGCGCTGTTTAATTACCCCGTGTTTCTGAAGGCAGGCAGAAGGATGTTAAAGCGTTTCTGAACAGGTGCAGGAGGCACACGCTCATTTTCACACCAAAGGTCATTACATAGGTATTTCTGCACTTTCTTTTTTTGGCATCTCTCCTGTCAGAGAATTACTTAGGTATGGTTAGGAAGACAAGGAGGGGAAAAAAAAATATTTCATGTTCTTTCAGCTTAGCAAAGCCTTGTCTCCTATCTCCTTTTCCCCTTTTTATTTTTAAAGACCCGATGATAAAAGAGGAAATACATTATCTTGCAAACTGAAGTGGTAAAATTAGATTAGTGCCTACACAGCTAAGAAATACTTGTAGTGTGTGTTTTCATACTAACGTGCGAAAATACTTCAAAGAAGAATGACGACGTATTTTCATATAGACCTGAAAAAAGCCCCACAACAAAAACACTCCACTCGCTGAGGAGGAAAAAGAACTCAGCAAATTAACCCGTGCTTGACAATCAGCATTGTAAAAATTCTTTGTCTGAAAGCAAGATCAATTTCTCCTTTAATCTGTGCACATGAGATATGAGCCAATAACTTTGCAGAGAAATAAAGATTTTTTGGCCTGTCTAGCTTTATCTTATCAAGCTCCAGAAGTGGGCTTCATGTTAGAGACTATTTTTTTTTTTAAATCTTATTGCCTGAGGAAGTGTGAAAACAGCCTCGAGAAAAAGCCAGCTCTAACAATATTGAGCTTATTCTCTCCCTCTCTTTTTGTTTCATCCTTCAGGCTTTGATGCCTTTCTCACAAGGATTATTAAAAGTTGCCATCCCCAGTGAGAACATGAAGAATGTATCAGAAACAACTCCTTAGCACCATGTTTTCCTAAGGTACCAAATTCCATATCTTCCTTCAGATGACATTTCATCTCTATAGAAAGCGGGCAATGGGAGGTGAGGATCACATCTGTAAGCTTAATTAGAGTTCTGCAACTGTAAAATTCATTTTCTGGTTAAAAAATGTAGCAGGGGGTTTATTCTCTGGGCCAGTGAGGTTGGTGCCTGCAGTGGATGGTGTGGTTGTTAAGGTATGGTGGAGCTGGATTTGTTAATTTTGTTTTTTTTAAGGTTTTCTAAAACCAGAAATTAGCTAGGAATTTCCAACACTTTATGGAGCATCCCAAAAGAACAAACTGAGCACCCCTGTAATCACTGCTCCAAGAATAACAGAAATCAAAGGGGTTTTCCCTCTGTCCAAAATAACACACACCAACTTTTATTACCTGCAGCCTGCATTCAGAGCAGTAGCTCTCCAGGGAATGTTAAAATAGCTCATCTGTCCCTTAGCTTTACACACTGGAGCCTGGTTCCACAGGTCCACATCCCACCCTTGGTGGCAGAGCAGTGTCTCATTAAGAGCAAAGTGCCACTTTTTACACAGGAAAAAAAAAATCACTAAAAAGCATCCAAGGGTATCAGAGTGGTCCTAGAGGATATCAGCTATATAAGGTGTGTTGAACTTGTTGAAAATCACTTTGTTTTATTTAACTGGCTGTCCCTGCCACACAGCAAATGCAGCTAGATGCCAGGCTGGAGGGGAATTTCATGCCTCGTTGTCACAGAAAGGCTGCTGGCATCAGGACAAACCCTGGTGCCAGAGAAACCACTTCTCTCATGGAGAGTCTCAGAGAAACCTTTCCCTGTTGTTGGCCTGGGCAGGAGGATCCCTCTGGCACTCTGCTTTTGAAACCCTGGCCATCGTGCACTGGCTGCTGGAAACAGATTGTTGATTTTAAAAGCAAAGTTACATTGAGATCAGCATTGCCAATCAATTTGCTACTCCCTGACTGGCTGTGTAAAATCAAGATTTCAAGGTTGGTGGGGTGGGTTTTTTGGTTTGTTTGGTTTTTGGTTTTTTGTTTTGTTTTTTTTGTTTGTTTGTTTGTTTGGTTGGTTGGTTGTTTTGGGTTTTTTTTAAGCAGAAAAGGAATCCCACTCCCAGGAGTGGGAAGGAGGATGCAGCAACTCTTTCCTGCCTGTCCTAATGCTGTGTGAGATTCCAGGGCAGTGTTTTGGGTAGAGGGCTGCCCTTTCCAGTGCTCTCCTCCCAAATGTTGGTCACAGTGCTCCCACACTTGCCCAGTTCATCACATTAGGGCCAGCTGCTGCAAACAAAACCAACTTCACAAAACCCAGTTCGTTTCCAGTCAGAGAAGCTGCCTGATCCAGCCAACAGTAAAGAAAATATTATTTTTATTTATTTTAGAACAATATTTATTGTTTTAAAACAATATTTGTTTTTATTCTTTTTATATATTAAAATATATTTTAAATATATACATATTTAAAGGTTTATTTAATCCTGCAGTGGCTGATGCAGGATTTTATTACCATTATTTCAGCTCCAGTAGAACATACTGGGAGATTCTGGATGCTTTAAATCCACAGTGAAGAATGTTTTTGTTGAAGCTGTGATATTACTGCTCTGAAACAACAAATGGCTCAATAATTTCAAAGATCCTTTTCAGGTTTTTTTGTGGGTTTTTTTTTTTGTTTTGTTTGGTTTGGTTTGGTTTTTTGGGGTTTCTTTCTGTGTGCAGGCATTCAGCTGTTAGCAAGGACAACATTTTGATTCAAGCCATCCTCAGGTCATGGCAATTAATAAACACATTCTGTTCTACAATACTAAAATTGCCAAAAAACCCCCCATATTTCAATAAATCAGATGACTATAAATCATGTTTTTACTGAAACAAACATAAGATGATGGGAAAAATAATTGACCACACTCTTTCCTAAGCAGGCCCAGATTATTAGTGGTTATGTTAAATATAGAAATTCACATCCAAGCCATTAATGCATGCTCAAAATGCATCAATAATTCAATAATGCTTAACTTCAACCTGGGAAATCATCTTTTACAGGTAATATATAGTGCAGCACTGCTAGACCATAAGCCATCAAGTGTGAAAAAGATGGAAATAGGGCCAGCTCTGCCTTTTGTGCACATCAGCATAACTCAGCACCTTCCAGAGCTCACACTGCCCAGCCTCTTTGTCTGCAAAGCTCTGAGCTCCCACCTGGAGGGTGGGATACTGCACAAAAACCCAGGCACACCGAATGGAGGAGCAGGCAGCACTTTGTGGCACCTGAATTTCCACTGAGTAACTCCGTGCTGGAGGAAAATGCGAGGAGGGAAAGCACTCTGTGTGTCTCACACGTTCAGGCACTAATAGCTCTCTCCCACCATGGTGCCTGGGCTCCTATAGTTTTATCATTAAAGATTTTGGTCAGTCAACTGTGGTGGTAATTATCACATAAATTAACTGAGAGACAGGAAAACCAGAACCTAAGATCAAAGGAAAAAAAAAAAAAATCTCATCTTCAGCAACAAAGTACAGGACCTCATTTTCCAGTAATATTTTCAAACCTAACACCAGTGATGACCCAAGTTTTTTTTTTTTTCCTGGAATATTGCTTAGGTTACAGAAAGAAAGTCTATTAGTGAGTGCATTTACCCCCTGGTATCCAGCTTTTATCTGCTGACCTGTCAGAGTAAAACAATTTTGAAGATGTATTTTCAGATACAGGTGATTAGCACAGCAAGGACAGCAGCAGAGTGAAAATTCTTTTTCAGAGAAGTGTTACTGCCAAGGAGTGTAGGTGGAAAGAAGGAAAAGCAAAGAACAAATCAGTTTGGCTGCCCTGGGCTGCAGTGATCACATTGTTTTGGATTGTGGTGGAGTTTTTGTTTGCTGTCAGTTGGGTTTTTTTAGATAAGGTTATTCTGTTTTAAAATAGTTCATATCCTGCTCAGTTCTGCATGGGAATGTTATCTTTTCAGTGCCTTCAGCTGACAATGCAAATTTCTAAGAGAATCCTAAACCTTGTCTTTAGACAAGTGTTTAAATAAAAGCACCTTGAGATTTCACTACCCCATTCCATCGCTCCAAGATAGATCCATATTTTAATTCTGCTGTCCTTGATAGAGTAGGGCTCATTTATTTTTTTTCACTTTTTTAGAGATCTCCAACAGAGCCAACCTCTCACTGGCACTAAATGATGTTTGCTGTTAGGAGGTTTGCTGTGCATTTGTTGTCTGGTTTAGGATATTTTCTGTTCATTTAAATTCCCAGCCCATCCTTCACACAAGGAAAAGACAGAATTCCTGACTGTGGTGGCACAGATGTTATCTACACGGATCAACATGTAGGAGCTTGGAGATCACACTGGGCAGTGCTGATATAAATGAAAGGGCATGACTCTTGGCTAATTTAATTATGTCAATCACTACTCCCTGTAAAGTCATATTCTCTCCCCTCTTTTTCTCTTCTTGCCTCTCTGCTGAAATGTTCAATGATGCTGCAGGGAGGGGCTGATGCCTGAAGAAGTTTCATGAACCTCTGGCACTGTTGCATAATGAATCCTCAGGCTGCTGAGGATGGACAGGAGGTCTGGACACCAAGCAGGAACACCCAGAGCTGCTCAGGACAGTGTCCAGGCAGCTTTGGCACAGCCCCAGGAGCCCAGAGGTTGCCCAGGTACCCTCAGTGCAGCCAGACTCACAGTGGAAATGTCCCCTGAGCAGGGGGAACCCCAGTGCCAGTCTGTGTCCCGTGTGCCCAGGGCCCCTTGCTCTGTCACAGGCACTGGGAAAGGTCCTGGCAGCCTGCCCCAGCTCCTCAGGCA
>VZSR01003816.1:1464991-1480447 GCA_013398615.1 Brachypodius melanocephalos | reverse complement strand
TCCAGCCCCAGCTGGGCTCCTGGCTCTGCTCTCCAGCCCCATCGAGAACAGACCCGAGCTGAGCTCTGTCCTGAACCTTTGGCACAGCACTCCAGGTGTCACCTTCCTTTTGTGGGGCTCTGCCCCTCGGTGCGTATCCTGTGCAATGGCGCAGATCTGTTAAAATATTGTTTTTAAAATGTTGCACAAGCTGTGTAAGAAGTTCTTTGTTCCCCTGTGAGCCCTGAAGGGCAGCAGGGCTGCACGTGCTGCAGCACAGAACCACACTGTGATAACCTCAAGCTATCCTTTCTTCTGTTTCCATATCTCACCTGAGATAAAACCATCATTTACAATGTGCATCCCCCTACCTGTGACTGAAACTGCCAGAAGGTTTGAATAAATACCTTTCTTCCCCCAGATATCACACAAACCATGCTGGAGGCACCCCCAGCCCTGGCACCCACCACAGCCCCTTGGCTGCACAGAAGGAGGAGTTGCTGCACCCTTGGCACAGGGCTAGTGTAGCTTAATCAAAAGGATCCTTACTGTTTGTGATGAAAAATCTTTCCAGTCTGAAAAAGAGGCAAAAATAAAATAATCTAAGCCTGGAATGTTTGGAGATTTACTCCTGCTACATAAAATTACTGCAGCTGATTTCAAAAGACGAGTTAGTGTTTGTTTTACACAACACAGGAGAGCCTTGGGCTGAAAGAATTATTTACTGTTGTTGGTTCCAGCTGGGTGTGATTTGACAATGATTACAAAATGTGAAGTCACAGGCAGGGAGGAGTCCATGCAGATCCACACTGGGGTTCAAGTGCTCTCCTCTGATCAGAAGGAAAGGAAGGAGGAAGCTCAGCTGTGGCAAGCAGCAGATTTTCCCCAGCAGTAACATGATTCTCCATGGGGGAAAAAGCATAAGGGAGCAAAAAGTATAAATTATGTAACCCGTAGGCCAGGCACACAGAATCCATCAGTGAAAAACTCTCAGGCCCAGATTGGTTATTTGTAAACAAACAGAAAAGGTGATTTTTATTTTTTTTTTTTTTTTTTTTTTTTTTTTAGCTAAAGATCTTTAAGCAAGAAAAGATGCAGAACATCCCACAATTCTGAATGACCAGTTCCACACATTTTTTTTTTCCTTCCTCGTGACCTTCCCCAGCATCCCAGAGAATCCCAGGCTGCAGGGAATGGTCCCTGCTCCATCCCTGCCAGCAGCCGGAGCTGCAGTCCAGGCCAGGGACATCTGTGAGATGAACCCAGCCATCCCTGGGAGCAGGCAGGTCCAGCAGCATCCCTGCCAGCTCCTGCAAATCCCTCACACAGCCCCTCAGCCCGACACTTAATATTCACACTGGATTGCAAGCTATGTACTCAAGGATAAAGCTCAGTAATAATAAAGATTCACAGCCTGACAGGCTCAGCATACAAATTCTCAGTGCAGAGCTCACTTTGAATATCCTTTTTTATTTTTAATCTAAAAAGGAATCAGGAGTTTTCCTCTTATGAAAGAAACAACAGTACTTCCTATTTAGTGAGGGAAACAATGGAATGAGAAAATATAATTTCAGTCTACATTTAGATATTGGTAAAGAAGCCCCAAAATAAATATTTTCTTTCAACATCAGAACACTGTGTCCCCAGTCCTTGTCTTGCTCATCAGACACAGGAATACATCAAATAAGCTATGCAGTTTCTTTTTTTGCAGGGTCAAATCCTTTCAGCCAGAATACACTGCTTGAAACCATTTAAGAACTTGCCCACATTTCCAACAATTTAAGGCTTGTATTTAGCATGTAAGCTGTGAACCCAAAATCTCTGGAAATATTTAAAACCTTGATATGTTTTACTTGAACTGGTACCTAACCAGTGCTCTCACTGGTCTCACAATGAACAAATTTCTAGCTGCTGTATAAACTTCGTCCTACCCCTCACTCTTAGTCATGTTTTATTTTATATTTTATCCAACACTGTTTAGCACTGTGCTTTATACAGTAATATATTAACTGTTTATTATACAGGGGCAGTGTAAAGTCATAGCCCTTTTTTTTTTTTCTGGTTAATGTTTGTTTTATGTTACAACAACCTTGCTCCTGGGGTGGGGTTTTGTTTGTTATGTAAATGTTACATATGTAGGAGGTGCTTTAAAATGAACAAAATTATAATTAAATGCCTGATAGTTTTTATGCTGAAAATACTGCTACTAAACATTAGCTCCCCTTAGACTCTTTTGGTTGTTTTGTATTTTGATTTTAATGTTTACAATTCTATTACTAAATCTACCTTTTCCTTTTACAATCACATTGCATCACTTAACTCCATCTCACTAAATCACCTTGTTAGGCATACTTTGATTCATTGCATTTCATTGCCTTTCATATTTAAATTATTCCATTTCTTTCCCTACTCCCCACATTACCTTGAACTTGCCAAGTCTCAATTTCATGTATTGCAGCCTCCCAGAGCTCCCTCTGTTAACACTTGACCATTCTTCCTGCAAGCTGCCTTGCAAAACAACCCCAAATTCACACATTCAGTCCCATCCCTTCATTTCATTTCCATTTTAGGAGCAGTCAGCAGCACCAGGAGCCAAATTGTATTTGCTGCATCATAAACCAAGGGATGGACACTGAACCCCAGCCCTTCACCAAGCACCTCCTGTGTCTGCTGGACCTGCCCTGCAGGGAATTCTGCCCCCATCCCTCTGCCCACAGCCCCCAGGAGCAGAGGTTTGGTGGGACACAAGATACAGAGGATTGAGGCACAGTGAAGTTTGGTATGAAAAACACAACTATTTTCAACCTACAGAGGGAATAAGCAGCTGAATCTCCAGATCATACAAATATGATTGTTATGGCATAAATTGCTGCTCATTCTCCCTCTCCTCTTGAGCAAAGCTCCATTTCTCAGAGCTTTCACAATCAGCATTCACCTCTTAGACTTAATACAGAAATGAAGAAATAGCTCCTGTATTCCCATAAAAATATTTTTCTTCACAGATTTCTTAATTGAGCCTTGGAAAAAGATCACTTCCAATGCTGAGCAACAGATCTGCATCTCTCTTTACAGAGTGCAGATACGGAGGTGCAGTAACCTGAGCTCAAACTGAGGATGAAGTGCTTGGAACAAAACTAAAACTGGATGCTCCTCAGAGCCACCCTGCCCACTGCTCCCCAAGAAGCGTGTGTGAACAATCCCTCCTGCCAAAAGTGGATGAATGTATCCCCCAGTAATGGCAACTCAGAGCAGACAGAATCCTCTCCACACTGATTTATCCTCCTGAAATTTGTCCTCCTCTGCTGCTCTTTGGCTTCTCAATCCAGGAGCTGAGTGCCTGGGAAGTGCTGAGCCTGTCCTGGGGCAGGAGGGCTGGAGAGCAGCCAGAGCCAGCAGGAGCTGCCACCAAGAGCCCCAAACTGTAATATCTAAGTTATTATTTCTATTTGCAACTCATCAGGAGTTAGACTGCATTCAGAAAGCTGCCACATTTGCCAAAGGCTGCAAATCCCAGCCTGAGTCACCCAATCTTCTGGGCATTACCCAACTCCTGCCTGGCTGCAGTGTGAGGTGTCTTCATCTCTCCAAGGGTTGGGAGAAATTGTTAGAAGGACCAGGAGATAACTGCTTGCTCCAATGGAATTCTATCCCAGGTCCAATTAAAAATGGCTCAGTATCTTGTTAATGCAGACAATCACTTTGAAAGCATCAGATACTCACTGCTGTCAGATAAAGGTTTGACTAAAGGAATCATGGCTATGTTTATATGGATTTTTTTCCCCTAATCTTACCTTGTAAAACATTTTGGAAATGCTTTTGGAATCAAAAAGAAAGAATAATTTTAAATCATGATTAATAATCTAGCCTACTAAACCAAAACAAGATTATGCTCTTTGTCCAAAAATACACCTTCATAGTTTGTAGCTTGAAAAATCTGTGCAGGAAGGAGTGATTCAAGTCTGAGAGCCACAACCCACAGAGAACTGGTAAAATATCTTTGTCCTGTTTAAATATCAAAGCTCTTCTGGGTATCACCTAGATCTACCTATCATAATTCAGATACTTGTGAATAATTCAAGATGTTATGCTTTAACTTCTATCAGCAACTCCCTTGAAGAGCAGCAGTAAGTAAGCACTTCCTATAAGTTATAAAATGGATTCATATCATTAATATTTCAATGTACTTTACCTGTCTTACTGTTTGCTCTTGTGATATTATGTTGGTATTAAATAAATAACAGACTCAGCTAACTTGTCCTATATTTGCAAGATGCTCCAATTTATGTAATTGCTGTATTTGATTTATTGTTGCACCTTTGCTCGAGTTACATGTTATGTTAATGTGCTATCAATGGAATTAGCTGGTTCTTAGTGGGAATTTTTTTTTAATCAATCCAGAACTTTTATTGCAAAAGGAATGCACTGCTTGTACTTCCATGGAATCAAAATCCCCTTTTAAAGGTGGGGAGTAACCTGCTTCATCTTTGCACATTTCCCTTGGCATGCTGAAGCAAACCAGAGATGATGTGCTCTTACCCAAGCATAAAACAAATAGGAGCACCCCACTAACAAACCTCAGAGGTGACTAAAGGCACATAAAATTGTATGGAAACAACAACTAAAGTATGCCCTAAAGTTTTTCAAATGAGAAATCAGAGAAACCTCTGTCCACCTGACTGTGTGTTAAGCTTACACAATATTGAAATTAAATCCGGCACTATGAAGAAAGATTGATTTCAGCTTTTCTTATTTGCAAACACTGAAGAGTTAAAGAACTTTACTTCATGGAGTAAATACACATCTTTGGTTAGAAGGATGAAGGCTCAACACACAGCTTGTATTCTGGAAATAAACTTCATTTCTACTGCCCACAGCCTTGTACACTGCTGTCCTCCAGGAGCTGTGCTTGTCTGCTCTCCAGACTCTCTAACACTCAGGAAAACAGGGATGGGGACACAACGAGAGGAAAACCAATCTCTGGAAAGTGAGAGAAAATTAACTTGCTTATACTGCCCTCCCTCAATCATTTTCATTCAAGAAGGGTATTAATTTTGACTGTTAATTAGAGTGGCATCTGTCTCTGCCCCACTGGCAGGAGACCAGAGAGCACGAGCAGCATGAGCACCTGCTCCAGGTGTGCAATGACTGAAAACTCATTTCTGAACCTCTCCACCACAGCAGCAACAATTTACACAGAGTCAGCTGGTTCAAACACATCTCCAAGAACACATTAAGTGAGGATTTGCAGTACGTGGAAGCATTCTGGACATGTTTTTCAAACTTAACTTCCCTTAGCAGAACAGCTCAGCCATGCTCTGACACCAGCTGCTGTACATGAAGCAAAAGCTCAAAGCCCACACACCTAACACAGGCATTATTCCATTTATTCCACAAATCACCTGGCTTTAGGAAAGCACACATCTACTACACAGTCTGAAACAAAATTACTGCCATCTTATGGAAAACCAGTTGCATTTCTAAAAAGTTTTGAACACATAGTAATAAAGTAAAATTTTAAGACCTGTAACTGAAAAGTGAACTGTCCATGTGGCTCAGGATTGGATTTCTCAGTCCTTTTTGTATTTTCTACCTTGTTCTTTTGTTTCATGGCAAAACACTCTGCCACGTCAGCACGTGTGCTATAATAGCAGTATAACTGTACATGCACAAGAGAGAACACCTCAAGTATCACATTTCTGGGGACTTGGATTGACAGCTGGAACACAGGAGAAAAATGCGCACCAGACTGGAGCATTTATGAATTCCTGCACAATTCCAAGTGCTTTTTGTGACTGCCATTATATCTATGAAACTAGTCACACCAATTTCACCTTCGATGCTCCAGCACTGTTTCCAAGAGTTGGAGTTTACACTGCATCCATCAGTCCCGTAGTGTCAGACAAAAAAGTTTTTATTTATGGCTAAAATGACAATAGAGCACACATTTCCTTCCCCACGTGCCAAATACCAGACTGACAGCAAGGGAATCTCAATATAATCCTTTAATGCCTGAAACCCCTTCAAGTACCTCAATCCATCAAGTGTTAAACGTTTTATAACACCCATAAACACTCCAAGGGTCTAATGAAGCTAACACTACTACGAGTGCAACAAGTGAAAGGTGGTGTAAAAATCAATTTTCTTTCACCTCAGCTGATTTATATTCCTTCCTGAACAAATTAATTTCACACTAAGCAAGTGGTTTAATAAAAGTTGAGAGCAGCCCTATATTGAGGAGTTTTGTTCTTACTCCAGGCAGAGATAACTTGGAAATAGTAAAACAGCAGTCTGGAACTACTCTGCAATTTGTAAAGCCTGGCCTGCCTCATTTCACAGCTTTTTCTCACTGAGTTTTATTTCTGAACTTGTGAAAATGAATTTTAAAAAGCACAATGTAGGTTTGCAGTCCAGAAATTACACTATAAACAATAACATCTAAAAGTAAACCAGGCAAGTATGAACATTCAGCCCAGAGAAATAAACACAAATGAAGCACAGCTCAATTCTAGCCCTGTCTGCAATACAAATAGTTGTATTACAAATAATAAAATCAGGGGGATTGCTGAGGTGCTGGATATGAAATGGGGTTGTGCCTTTGCAGCACAGCTGGAATATTCAGCATTTCTGTCCTCTCCTCTCTGCTGTTGGAGCTGCTCTCACATTTTGCATCCCTTACAGCCCCAAAAAACCCCTGCAGACACAAGAGCTCCTCCTCCTTTCCCCCATCCCCACAACCACCAACACATTCTGCTGGAAAATGAGGAAGAAGAGAGAGATGAAACCTGAATTTCAAAACAAAGTCTATTTTCTATGCACAGATTGAAATAATAGTGACAAATTACACACATTAAGACCTCTCTGGAGCTTTCCTTGCAGATCTTCTCAACTGCTCAATTCTCAACTGAATTTTCTTGCAGAGACTTACGACTTAGCCAACAAAAATTAAAGCAAGAAGGATGCAGAACTCTTCAGAGTGCACAGAACACAAAACCAGGGGCTCATGCTGACAAAAAAAAAAAGAAAAATTCTGAAAACTGAGATCAGCTGAGCTTTTTTTCCCTTTATTATCCCTGCTGACTGCACTTATGACGAAACTCAACACTACAGACTGGCTGTGACTCTTCTCCCACCTCACTTGCACATCCTCCTGTGGCTTCCAGGGTATAATCCTAAGGCAAAAATGTTCATAAAAAGAGGTGCACAGCAAAAATAGGAACCTGGAATGTATGCTAAATATGTGTAATAAATATCTCCAAGACAATTTGAGAAATTTCAGAAATATTAATGCATCTCTGAAGTGTTTGCTTAAATAATGCTTTTAAAATAATTTAACTTTTTCAGAATTAGGCAGGTATTGAAGTGGTGACAAGCATTTTTAGCCAGCATGGAGATTTGATTTGCTTGCTATTTGATTGAACAACATATGAACAAAACCACTGCTATTTTTCTGAGATTAAAAATGTCATTTTAGGCTTCAGGTTTACATTTTCTGATGTTGCTTAAGCTGAAAAAGCTAATGTGGTTTGTGACCCTAATGCCAATTCAGCACAACATGAAGCAGCAAATAGAACATAATTAGATCCACAATGGCAACTTAAACATAAAGTAACACAAGATAATTGAATGTTGTTTTCTTTTTTCTCATCTCACCTGCATAAGAATTTTCTGAATGACACAAAAGTGTGAAAGCACACAAGAAAAAGGAGTTTCCCATTTGAGACTGAAATATGAACACTGGGATCTGGAGTGGGGGCAGGATGTGGCAGGAAGAAAGCACACACTGCTCTAGGTCGTGGAAGAGGAGCCAAGGAAATAATTTATCTTCTTGTTTCCAAAATATATTAAAAAATATACAAAAAAGAAGATTTGATAATGGGAAATTTTTGCCTAACTCCACTCATTTAAGGAAGTTGCAAAGGGACTTTTCTTTTTATAGAAAAGGCAAATAAAGGAAGGTTTCTTAAATAACAAACCAAGCTGTCAATTATTTTAACAAAGAGCAACTAGTGGAACATCTGACTTAACTCCATTTCCAAACACTGCACCAATGATTCTCCTTGACACTGTGTGAGGCTATTAACAGATTCCACCAGAGACTGGAGAAATTTAAGTATTAATGGAGTCTTTACAAGAAATTAAGACCCAAATGAGAAAATCCTTATGTTTAAAGCATTCAGGTTAATTACTTCAACCTGGTGGACAAGGACCAAGTAAATCTTAGTTTCAACCTTTATGTTTCTAGGTAAACTAAAAGGGGTGACAACCTAAATTCTGCATTCAAGCTCACATTTGGTCAGGTATGTTTTTAACCTAATGAAAACTGGTGTAAACTGGCAGATCAAATTATTCCTTTCTCATAGGAAACAAGACACGTTCTGATGGAGTGAATGAATTGTTGTTCTGATGCAGTGATGAATTGTTGTCCCAGCTTACTGCAATTTGCCATGCTTCACAAATCCCTCCAATTCTAGAGCAGTACTTATTTGAGCACCTTGGTTTCAGCTGGGATTTTAACAATTCTTGGATTGGTTTGAATGACAAAGTTCAGTTCAGTTCTGAAGGTTTTGGTTGTTCATGGGTGTTTCTGACCAAGACTTTTTGCTCAGCCCTTCATCTCCAGCACAGAATGACAGGAGAAAAAGCTTCTACATAAACAATATTCTCCTCAAGAACCATCCATAATCCATTTGCCAGTCCCTGCTTGCTTACACCATCAGCAGGACAAACTCTGGGCCCAGTCTCTGACTGTATTTGGAACTGTTTCACACCTTTTAAACACAACTTTCCACCTGAGGGCACCAGGAATTTTGGCAAACCCTGCTACGCCACATTCCGTTGCTCCCCAGTGTCGCCTCCACTACACAAATCCCAGCTCACCAGATCTCATTATTATCTTTCTCCTTGATAATCAGGATTTCAATTCTTCTTTCCTTCCACGGCCACTTTTGCCAATCTTTTTTTTTTTTTAACCTACAGCACATCTGTATCAGAATTACACTCGTGTCCTAAGCACGGTGTCGTTTTCCTGACCTGGGAGCAGATTTGCAGACACCAGTGCAAGCCCCAGGACAGGCAAGGCAGGAGCTGTGCTGGGGCAGCCAGGTTCCCTGGGGAAGGCAGACTGGAGCAGCAGCTCTTTGCCAAGCAGCCAGAGCAGGATATTCCAGTGTTTTTTGTTGATTTAAGGGCTGTGGCACACTGCAGCTGTCACAACCAAGGGCAGACAAAAGCCAGGCTGTTGGCTGCAGAATGCTCTAAAGCACAGCAGTTTTATCAAGGGCTCACTTGGCATTTGTCTCCTGTAACATGTCTCTGTGTAATACAAGGCATTGCTCTCCCTCCTGCCTCTTTAGAGAGATATGAAGTTTAATGTACTGACTGCTACTTAACAATCAGATTTTGTCAGCTCCTGTGCTGAATGGCCCCTTCCTTCTCCCATCTCCTTTGGCAGGGCTATTCACAGGGTGAATTATTGCCTCATTCCCAGGGAAGGTGACAGATCCAGGCAGCACCTGCAGCACTGAGCTGGGAGGGAGCCACGTGCTGCCAGGAAAATCACCCTGCTGGCACATAAATCCTGCCTGCTGGCACCAGGGCCCCTGCCACCTCCTGCCTGCCTCCCCTCTGCTCTCCTGGCACTTCCCTGATGGAAATATCAGCTCTAGAGATGGGGCATGGGAGGCATTTCCAAAGATTTTATTCCATTATCCATCTCACAGAAGGGTGAGACACAAGAGATGTAAAACTCAATGCCATCCTATTTCTTTTTCAAGCCAAACTATTTCTTTGTTACAACACCTTATAAATGTTTCTCAGCCTATGACCTTTCGCTACATAATGCTGCTAACACCTATCTACCCCTATAACATATGCTAATACTAATTTTGATACCAATCACTTATTATTTTACCCCACGTGTCCTTGCTGCAATGCATCTTTCACAGTTCTCATTCTCTAAAACATCTGCTCTGTTTGCAGGGCCATTGTTTGAAAGCTGTTTCCAGTTCCATGTCTCTCTCAATATCTCCTCTATCCCCTGGCATTTCTAAGTCAGCATACCGTGTCTCAGTTTGCACACGGATGTACAAGACTCTGTGAGCCTTCAGTCAGGCTTGGAGAATCCTCTACAGATCCATTTCTCACACTTTCCCACATGCACACACAGCCCTGGGGCTGGAGGGGGTCACTGCTGGCTGCATCTTGGGGCAGCTGCACACAGGATGTGCTTTCCCTCACCCACTGCTCAGGGAGGCACTCCCAGGGTTGGTCTGAGCCGTTTTCTCCCTGCAGGAAAGGGCCCCAGGACTGAGAGACCCAAACAAAACCCCACATGCTGTGCACAGGTGATGTGTGCCTCTGGACCAGCAAAAAAAATCCCACCAAATTCCTCTGTGATCCTTTCCAAAATGATCCACCCTGCCCTCTCCACGCGCCCAGCTCTGATCTTCCGCAGGTAACGCCCTGGGAAAGGCTCAGGTGAAAAGTTTAACAGGTGGATGCTGCAATGAATCAGGCAAAGACATACCCAGAGCACCAAAAACCCCAATTAGCAAGACACCATCCTGTTAAAATCATTTGATTCTCAAACAAATCCTCTCCCTCAGTCCAAGAGGAGATCCTGACACCTTGTGTTATCATGTGAGACCATAACCTGTGGCTCAGACTGCTCTGAGTGCAGCTCATCTGAGCAGCATTTCCCTGGCAGTGGCAGCTCTACAAGGAGCTCATTTAGCTCAGCTGAGCTCATTATCCAGCACAGAACTGAATAATTTGTGCCTGAGAAGTCTGATGGCATTAACGAAATTCCAAAGCAACTGCTGGTGAAAGAACTTGGCTTTCACCACTGTGCTCCTTAGAAAGACACTCCAGGCATGTGTTCAGGATCCAGAGGATGAATGGAAATCATGAGCTAAGGAAGCCTTCCCATCAACAGCAGGAACAGGATGTGAGAGGAGGCAGCAACAGCTGGGAACAAAATTCACCTCTGTCCCAGAGTAAGGAGAAAATCTGAATTCAGTTCAGGAACAGCAACAGCACACGTGCAGCAGGCTGTGCAGCACACAGAATGCAAGGCAAGATAGGACACTGATCTAAATAAAACACTCTGAATGGCTTTGTTTACCTACAAACTATTCAAAAGTGCACAGCTCTGCTTTTGATCCCTCATCACCACTGAGGAGAAAACTCTAGGAAACACAATTCCACACTTCATTCCAAAGTGAGGAACTGAAATCCAGTGGCATTGGCATTTAAGAAAAATGGATTCTACAGCTGCCCAGAGCACTGCAGCTTCAAATCCCACAGCAAGCTCCTTCCCTGGAAATATTTAAAGATCAGCTCCAGAATCATTTCAGTTCTAAATTACCCTGTTCCTTCCTTCCTCTTCATCAGGTTCAGATTTTATTTAATCTACTTTTTGCTGTCATAGTAATATATTACCGAAAATACATTTTCAACTATTTTAAGAAAAAAAAAAAAAAACACGTTTTTAAAATAATTTTATCTTAGACAAGAAATCACTTTGAAATAATGTTACAGCTCAAATAAATTTATAGTTCCTGGAACCAATATAAGTGTGTACTTTCAATTTTCTTTTTAGCTGTGTATATAATGAATTTCACAGATTTTGCTGATGCAAACACAACCCAGTCTAAAGAAATTCCTTATCAGTAACAGCAACAGAGACAAAAATCTGCAAACAATGTTGAGTGATAAGAAAAGAAGATGAAGAATGGATCATCTAGGTTGTAAAAATTAGCTGCAGGAACCTTTTTAAGTATAAAAAAGGAGGCAGAAAAGTTCTCACCATCATAATTGTACTACCCTCACGTAATCCAGGCCCCAATTCTTTACATGGACTGGTGTTGTAATAACTGATGGGTTTAGTTAAATTTGGGGGTGTAAGGAGGGGATCTACATCTGTGCACCTTGAAAAAGAAAATAAATTTGTCTGCAAAATGTGCAGAACAAGAAGGAAAAATAAATAAATTCTTATAAGAGAAGATTAAAAAGCTTAAATCAGGTATTTAACACAAATGCACACATACAGAGTAACACATTTTTATTGATTTCTGTCGATGTTTCTGTAGCAAAATCACAGACTCATACGAGGGGTGGGTCAGGCGAGATCAAAAACAGATAAAGAATTTGCAGATTATTAAAATTACATTATGCAGTAAATCCAGCTATAAACTGAAAACATTTGGAAGTAATTTGAATATTCTGATCCCTGTCTTACCTGACTTTCAGTTAATTCTCAAAACAGTTACTTTATCTGTTCACTGCTGTGTTTAGTGCTTGAGTTCACCATGATGAATGAAGTGATATTTTTAAAGTATCGAGTGTCTCTTTTTTGCTGTGAGAAATGGAAAGCCAAATTTGGCTTACCTTTATCTAAGCATTATGCAGCATATCAATGCAGCTTGCCAGTGGAGTGAACTAGAAATCCCTGTGAGCAGTGTCAGTGCTGCAGAGCTGGTGCAGGTTTGGGGTTTTGGTTTGGGTTTCTGCTCATCCCAATTGATTGCTTTACTCCAGTGAGGATCCTCAGTGCTACCCTGGCTTGACCTGTGCTATCCCAGAAGGAGAATTAAAACTGAAAGGAAACACAGGAGCTTGCCAATGGATTTAGGAAATGCTGGAAATTTGGGACCCTGTGGAATTTGAGTCTGCTGTGGTGACAGCCAAACATTAACCTGTCACTCTGCTTTTCCATGTCTGAGACTTGCATTCTGATATTAAAGTTAGAGCCTTCTGATGTTTTGGAACTCTGAGCTGAGTTCCCAAGCCTTTTCATGTAAATAAGAAAATGTTTCCATTCCTTTGTAATGAGAGAACATTTGAGTGATTGAAATGATCACCAATCCGAGCGATGGGATGATCTGCTCTTGGCCAATACTTGGTCACTTATGTACAGTGTATATAAATGGAGTCAGAAAATTTGAATAAAGAGAATTCCTGCATGCTGACCCCGGACCTGTCCTGCCTCGTCCTTTCCAAACTTCACGAATGCTGCACCAATAGTGCAACATTAACCCCCAGCCTGTCTACTGAAAAACAGAAATAATTTTGGTGCTCCACCCATGGAAATATAACCCAGCCTATAGGAAAATATTCCAAATGTGACCAGTTCGTGCTATGGAAGCTACAAAGAACTCGTATTTGGTATCTAACTTCAGATTATTGTCAGCTTTGAGAACCCCTTCTCTCAAAGAGACTGCCTGTGTAAAATTGTGTTTGCAGCGGAGGACAAAGCACAGACAAAAGAAGTCACTCAAATTAAGATTTTAAAGCTAACAGAGCAGCTGCCTGCCTTCACCTCTGCCGTGGATGGGGCTCACTTGAGAACCAGGCTTCAGTTTTCCCTCCTTTCTCTCCTGCAGTGTTACAGTTTGTGATGAGTTTGTCCAGAGCTGCTGCTCTGTGGATTTGATGGAATATTTTGCTCACAGCCCTGTGCCACAGCCAATGATTTTTGCTGTGTTCTCTACTCAGGTGGTGGCAGTATGGAAAAGCTTTCTCTTCCTGCTCGTGCTGCATGCCTGGGACCTGGGCAGGGGAGGGAATCTCACCTACAGAATGATTTTCCTTTTTTAGTACAGAGAAAAAGAAAAATAAATTCCATAGCGTGACAGAATAAAATGTCAGGCTCACAGGCAGAAAGCTGCCCACAGGTGATAGACACAAATGTAAGGGATTTTTATCTACGTGGCAAATTAAGGCAGTGACAAAACTGATCAAATCATTACTAACAGCTGAACTGTGCAGCAAGTTCTGAATCATTTTGTTACTGATAACATCACAAGCTCTAAAATCTAAGCATCCTCCCAAAAGTCTGCAGCCAACTAAGAGCAGATTTTTACTGCTGGCAGACATTCTGCCAGAGAGAACTGGACAGCGTGGCAAAACTTGGTAAATCTTTGGAAGAGAGGACCGAAACAAATTCCTAGGATTTCACCTCCTGATAGGTATTTCACTGCACAGTGGAGTAAGGTGGAAGTTTTGGTATGGCAGGTAAATGAGGTATTAATTATATCTCTGTAAAACCCACACTGTGGCAGCAAGCAGCTGATGTGAGCAGGTCATCAGGGTGTCACACCCAGGGAACACAAACCCACTGCAGAAGCCAGCACACTAAAACAGAGACCATGCTAGAACAGAAAATTAGTTTTATAGAAAGCTCTATATAAGAATGTGAAATTACTAAACACGGACATTTAGGAAATTAATACCTAGAAAAACCAATTTTGCCAAAGACTGAGCAGCTCTATCCACAGCAGCAGCAGAGGATCAGGACACTGCACACCACAATCATGACTGTCCTGCAGTGTTCAAACACAGCTGAAAACACAGAGCCAGTGTCACTCATTCCAGACACCAAGAGCTGCAACTCATCTATGTGCAACTGCACTTCTTGGAAATGTCCTTTTTTTATGGAACCAGAGGTAATTTCAGAAGGCAGGATATGGGTGCATCAGAATGCAAATACAGACTCTTTACATGAGTATTTTTGTGAGAAAAGGCAGAAAACGAAACTAGGCTAGATCTTGAATCCCAAAATGAGATGGGAGATGAAAGACACCTGAAGTTGTAAAGCTCTTTTCCTGTCTGTGCACAGGCACAGGAGGAGCTGTGGGACCCCTGAAGTGCACTGGGCAGGAAATGCAAAGAGCTCTGGGCTGCAAATCAGCCCAACTGCACCTGCCAATGCTTCCACTCTGTGTTTGGGGGTGGGAATGAGGCACAGGCAGTAATCTGTCAGTGACTGCAGTGGATGGTGACAATGCCCTGCCTGTTGGCCACGACATGAAGAACAGCAGAGCTGAACCCAGCACCTTCTCAAATCTGAAATCAGAGCAGGAAGTCTCTGTCTAGATACAAAGCAAGGACCATGACCCATTTCACATCTCCTGACCTGGCCTGGTCTGGTTTAAACACCACTGGCAACTCCAACCCCATACAGACACCTGCTCACTCCCCACCAGGGGCATGGGGGAGAGAATAGAATAGGAGGGGTAAAAGCAGGAAAAACCGATGAACTGGGATCAGAATAATTTAATAACTGACATAGAATAAGAAATTGTAATGAAAAATATTAAAAAAGAGAGAGAGAGAGAGAAGAAAAGAAAGGAGGGAGAGAAATAAACCCCAAGAAAAACTAGTGGTGCAAATGAAACTCATTCCCCACCAAGGGAGCAGTGCCCAGGCAGTTCCTGAGTGCTCCCCTCCTAGTTGAACATGATTCCAGTGCTCTGGAATATCCCCTGGGATGGCTGGGTCAGCTGTGCCCTCTCTCAGCCTCCTGTGCCCCCTCTCAGCCTCCTGTGCCCCCTGTCCTCCCTGCCAGGGCAGTGTGAGAGGCTGAGCAGTCCCTGGGTCAGTGCCATCCCTGCTCAGCACCAGTTGAACCCTCGGGGTGTGACCAGCACTGTTCCTCATCCTCAATCCAGCACTCAGCCCTGCTCCAGCTGCAGTTAT
>VZSR01003816.1:1452950-1464891 GCA_013398615.1 Brachypodius melanocephalos | reverse complement strand
AGCCCAGCCAAAGCAGGACGTGGCCCCAGCAGAGGGAACACCTCTGTTCCACCTGTGGAAACATTTCCCTCTGCACTGGAGATCTGAGAGAAGGCTCTGAAGGAAGTGAAGCACAGCATCAAACACACAAATCTCCTTTTCAGCTGTCCCATTCCCAAATGCCAGCACATGCTGAGTGAGGGATTCCATTAATTTTCTTTGTACAGAAGTGGTAACGAGATGTAAATTAACTATAAAAGCAATAGCTATCAAGAAGAACAAGCATTCTCCCTTTCATTCATGTTGTGTTGAACTATTTTATAATCTACCTACATCCACAAATACATCCTTAAACATCAACACCAAATCACTCACAACCACCATTAAATAGTATTTCATCAGTGCATCATTTCATGGCATTTAAAAGACTTTATTTCCATACATCCAAATGCCACAGCAAATTATTTCAATCCAGTAAGGAACACAAATAGAAGGTTACATGTGGCATATTAATTTACATTTCAAATTGCAACAGAGTCATGAACACGGCTTGACATCAGAAATGCATATAGTGAATTAGATGGAACCTGTCCTGTATCTGCATGTAACCCCACCAGGCTGTACCAGTGGCTAATAAAGAGCTTACCTGCTTTTAAAAGGTTTATTTTGGAGTTACTCTCTGCCTGCCCAGGAGCCTGATCTCCCTGGTGCTGGCTGGGCCATTTGGCCCCTGCAGATCAATGCAGTGTGTGACAGCTCTGAGTGCCTTTCCCTTTCCCTCTCCAGCAGAGACACAGATCCCAAAGGTGCTGAAGAGGCGAGGCACAGCCTGCACCCACTGTTTCTGTAGTCAGGTTGATTTTAGCTCACACTTCTGCTGTATTTACAGTCTTGACTCAGCAAAGCAAATCCAACCAGTGCCTCTTTCCTCTTGGTTTCCACAGATCCTGTTTGTGTGTTTGGGTTCAGCTCCTTGCAACTCTGAGGACAGTGTATAAAACTCTGGATTTTATGTCTATATTGGCTGCAAGTTCCACCCTGATTTCCCCAGTTGTTCTCTGTAATAACCAAGGATTAATAAGATACCAACCCCTCCATTCGTATTTGGGTTAATCAGCTTCTCTCCCTCATCCCCAGCTCGGCCAGGAGGTGAAACAACCAGTTTAAAATCTGTTTAAACTGGTTTAAAACTATTTTAAACTACAATTTAAAATCTGCCCTTGCAGGGGCTGTGGGTTAAAGCCAGCTTGGTTATTGTTGGGGAATGCTTCCTTTGAAGCACAGTAGAATTTGAGAGTCATGGATGAAGAGGAGCTATCACAAATCCCTGTACTAGGAGTCTGATAAACTCTAGAAATAAGAAAGTCTGGATTTCCTCTGAATTTACTTGTGATTGATCAATTTTGGTGCCTAAGAAAATACAAAACTTTTCCTGCCATCAAAAACTTATGGAAAGACACCACTCTGTAGAATTTTCTGGTGTTGTAACAAGGTCCTGTCAGATCTCAGTGCAGCCTTTTCCCCAGGGCAGCTGTCTTGCAACCAAATACAATTTTAATTTGTAAGGACTCAATGATTTTTCCAATACCTACCACAGTGCACATGAAACAATGGCTTAGAAAATATTTAGAAAGATATATGCATAGAGCAAACCCCAAGCTGACAAAACAAACCACTTTGGAATAGTCTCAAAAGGAATAAATACGGTTGGAGTGAAGGAAAAAAGGTCTTTTGTTACAAGATGAGCAATTTTAATTCAGCCTCAGCAAATGGCTGTGACTCTGAAACTCAGCCTAAGAAATTTGTAACTAGTCACTGTTCACATTGTCATTCTAGCTTCAACTTTTACCATTTTAACAGGTACATACGGGTAGAAAATGTATTTTTAAAATTTCTTGTATGGTTCAAAAGAAGATGGAAGTGGAAAGGGATATGGTGGCTGTAACATTTTCAATTCCCCTTATTCATCTGTGTCAAGTTAAAAATAAAGCCACTATTAGAATAAAGTGAGTTGTTTGATGCCATTTCTTCAGTACCTCGTGACACCAATCTGCAAACCTGTTGAGTTTTCAGATAAACAGTTTTACTTAAAATACCTAAATTATTTAAGGTGTGATGCACAGAATGTTATTTCTGTCAAGGTAACATGTATATTGATATGGTAGTGAAGTGAGATTCCCTTCCAGAAAAAGCATTTTGATGAGCTCCTTGGATGCACAAGTGAACAACAATGGAAGTGAAAATCTCCTGGGACCTGTTTAAAATCTGTAACTTGTTCCACAAGTCCTGTGTTCCTGGAGGAGAACACTTGCACTCCTTTATTCCAGACTAACTCACCTAATTGCTTCAAGCTGCTTTTCTGTTTGCATTATTTCCCACTTTCTCATACATTCAGAAAGAAACCATTCCCTTTTTTGCTGCCAGGCAAATCAACAACTTTACACTTGCTAAAACTGCTAGAAAAATGAAGGGAAAAAAGAGAGAGAGAGAGAGAGAGAGAGAGGTGAGAGCAGAAAATATCCTCACTGCCAAATTATGTATTTTCATTAAATTCTTTTTCCTTCAGAGGAAAAGAATCTCTGAGGCTTGCATGAATCAATAAAAAAGTATTGGGTTTATAATGATAGAAAAACAGATCTGTTTAATTTATTAAAGCATATCCAGAATCCTTCCAGGCACTCAGACTCCTCTCACCACCCCAGTGCTTTGGGCAAACTCTGAGACAGAACAAACAGAAACTCAACCCAGAGAATGCAGAGTTTTCCTTTATTACTCAGGAGAAACTCTCTGGCTGGTTTGGGAAGCCATGCATTCAAGGGGATTGAAGTTCAGCATCTGTTCCCATCACCTTACCAGGATTTTAGTTTTCCGTTGGCTGTCATTTCAATGCAGACTTTTTAAAACAACAAAGGGATGAAAAAAAGGGGTGAAAATGGGGTGAAAAAACATGAATAAAATAAAATAGAAACTTTTCTAAATTCAGCAGGTGATTTTTGCTCTGAGAGGCAAATCCTTCCTCCTGTCCAGATTCTCTGAATGAGGCTTGAGGAGTCATGAGGAAAAGGAACCTCTTTAATACAGTTCCAACCTGAGTGTAAGCATTTACCATTAAGGATCACAAACTGCTCCTCTGGGAATCTGTTCTCCTGCTCTCACAGATGTTATTTCAGAAGGGACAGGATTTTTTTTTTTTTTTATTTCAAATACTAAAATTCAGCAGAAATGACCATTTTCAATGCAGTTAGAAAACACAAAAGCATAAAATAAGAGAAAACCCAAACCCTGTCTTCACAATCCCATTCAATAACTTGGTCAGTCAAGCAATTACAGCAATGCAACAAATTTGACAAGCCTTCCCTAACTTGTTCCACTCAGCCATCCTTTGAGAGAGTCAGAAAAAAGGCACTTTACACCCCATCAAGGTAAAAAATCCCCACAATTTAGAATCAAACGTATCTTTTGGACAAATCACTGACAAAAATCCCATCTTATTGAAAGCAATTAATTCTGTTCATTTACCTCAGGGGCAGGAGTACAGGAGTGAGACACAGCTCTGTGGGTACACAGCGCACCCCTGACGGCACAGACACCAACAAAATGCTGCTCTGAACTTTGCAATGCCCATTTAACATTGATTCACCACGAGATTCCACTTCTGGAATGGAGGGTTGCTCACAGAAGCAGCTAAAGGTTGTTTGCTGGTGGGATCTCTGCACAAGCCTAGGACTTTGCCTCTCTTGCAGCATCAAACTAAAAATGAGCACCAGCCCCTAGACATGAAGAAGTTGCCCCTTCTCGGGATTGTTAATTATTAATTGCACAGTTCTCATGCCAGTCCTTCCACTGGGAGCAGCAGCAAAGCATTTGTGTCACAGGACACTTCCTAAGGGATTGCTTTGAGGATGCATTACTCAAATAAACAGATAACTTCTCTGTGCTGAAACACCTTGAAAGATCATGTTGAAAAGTGATGTGTGACTTCTGATCATCAAAACCACCAAAGGGAAGGAACTCCAGCACATGAATCGTTGGGGTTTTTTTAAAGATGGACTTTAATTTGGAGAGAATAAAAGGATTAACAAATACAGAGGCACTTTAACCTACATTCCCTCCTAGGGTAACATTTCTGACTTTTGGCCTGTGTTATTTGTTAGGGGGAATTCCATCACGAGAGCATAAAGGATGCGCAGCTTTTACAAACCAGAGGCACTTTTAATGGCATTTTCCAGCCCATGGCCTCTTGCAGCTCCCCAGACTGGCTGTAAAAGCTGCTGTCAGCTGCAGTAACATCAACATCACTGCCCAGAAACCAGCGGCTCCCCAGGAACAGCTCCCTGCACTGTGAACTGCTCAGAGCCTGCTCTGGGCTCTGCAGAAACAGCCCTTTAAAAGCAGGAAAACAGCTTTTTGTTCTTTTGTCAAGTGGAAGTAAGCAACATTCAGAAGTGACATGAAAGGGACTGTCAGAGTTTACAGCACTGGAAGTTGTGACTGATGGCTGCATCTTTTATTTAATACAAATGAAAGCTAAAAGGCTGGGGCAGTTTTAGTGGATATTTTTAGGGTGGCCTCCAGTTTGTGTTAACCAGAATTGCAGTCTGGAGAACTGAGGATCAGCTCTGCTCTCAGAACAAAGTTCTCTCTCAGTTTTTAGTACAAAGTGTGATGTAAATCCCAGCCTGAACCCTTGGTGCACAGAGTTTGACTAGAATTAGAGAACAGAATAAAAAAAGGACCCACACAAAGGTCACTGTGTCCAAGTCTCTGCTCCTTGCAGATCTTCCTAAAACAAACTCTTGTGACTGAGAGCATCATCCAGAGCTGCTTGAACTCTGACTGGCTTCGTGCTGGTGCCTCGGTACTGGAACAACAGTAAAAAAAAAAAAAAAACAGGAACAATTCTTTTCAAAACAAAGCAGAAAGCCTCGAGTTCCCTTAGGCTTTTTATTGCTTAATATCTGTAGGGTTGGATACACAGGAAAATCAGCTCAGTGCAGCTCCATTGTTTCCTTCAAGGTGTTTTTTAACTAAATACACTGCATGCCAACCCCTGACATCTATCCACACATCCACACAAGGGCAGCTCATGCGAGTGTTGTGTTTAGGGACAACCACAGCCATAAAGGTTGGACCAGTTTCAGTTGGTACCATTTATTTTTACTTTTGGGCCAATAAAAAGGTGTCCCAGCAAAGCCAGGCAATCAAGACCTCAGTAGGTGGTTGTCAGGAGCTCAGGCTCAAGATCTGTCCTTGCCCAATGCAGGAGGAGCTGCTCTGGATTTCTTCCTGCAGGTTTCCCACATCCTCTTCTAGCCTGCCTGGGGCAATTAAACCTTGGGGCTCCAACACCCCCTTCTCTTGGTGTGTTAATCCAGGGACAGCCCAGCCCCTGGAGCTGCATTTCCATCCCCCTTCCCCTGCTGACAGACAGTGCAGACCCCCACCAGCTGCTCACAGCCCTGGGAGCTGCCTACAGAATGGAATCAGCTTGTGATTTTCCCCACTTCTGCAGTTCTGAACCTCGTTTGCTGTTGGGAAACTCTCAAGCACCTTTCTGATCCCAGACAAAACTAGAGACACCAGGAACCAGAGATGAATGATTCCTGAGGCAAACCCAGCAATCTGTTCCCAAAATCAAGGGAAGAGTCAAATACCGAGGACCTCTGAATATTTTACTCAGCTGCAGATGCTTCATAGGTATTGTCTTCCACTTTTAAAAAATCCCCAAACAAAACCAAACAAAACCCACACAAAAATCCCAAGCTAATCAACAGAACCAACAAACACTATGTGTAAATCAAGAAAATACAACAGATAGTTATTAATTCTTCAGTGGTGGATTTTTAGGCAATGCCTGAATAGAAATACAAGTATTCCTCAGGAACATTGTCTCCCTCTGGCTTGCAGGTGTGGAATTTGGTTAGCAAATAAACTAAAAGCCAAGGTGGACAAACATTTACTAAAGAAGGTGAGACCAGCACCTTGCAAAGAGACTTCTGATTTTGCACTGCAAATCCTTTGCAGAAACTCCCCCTTTTTATATGCCCAGGGCTGTCTGTAGGGCCAGGACCTGCACTGGGACTGTGACACACACACACCCAGAATCCCACAAGGGACTCCAGAATCACAACCTCAGCAGACAAAATCTCATTTCCTTTTCATTTCCACGTGGTGTATCTACAGGGTGAGCACAGCTATTGGTTTGGCAGCAAATGATGGCAGGGTCACTGTTTATTTCTGCCCTCCCCTGGGTGTGCACAGGCCTGGCACACACACACGTGCAGTGTGCTCACACATATTTCCACCAAATAAATCTGTAAATGCTGACATTTAGACAGAGCTATGCCTACCTGAAGGACCTGCTGCAACACCTTTCACAATAACCTCACTGATCACTCTTTAGAACAAAACCCTTCCATAGAGGATGGGATTTACCAGCGATTATTAATTATTCTGCAAGCAATTTCTTCATGTCAAACAAACAAATTAAAAAAAAAAAAACCAAACCCAAATGCAAAACCAAGAGAAACAAAGAAGAAACAAGTGTGAGTTAATTCTGTATATGCTAAAAGTGATGTTACACCAACAGTAACTTGATTAAACCTGAGAACACGTGCAGGCACGGACCTTGATTGAAGTGTTCATTTAATATAATTTAGGTATCTGAAATATTCTGCTTACTTGATTAGAGTAGATTGTTTGCATTTTGATTTATTGCTTCAAGATCAGTATTCATTAAGTCACTTAATATAAAGGCACCCTTACAGCTGCTACCCTATTAAAGGTAATCATTTTTTCCCAGTCCTGTTTATAGCACAGTCAGTGTTACACTAAAACAGCCTGGAGCCATCTATTAATCACAACCACAGTTCCCACGTATAAATATCTTCAGAAACAAGTCCTGATGGCGAGGCCTTGTGTTCTGCACAGGACTTACAAATTGTATTTTGTCTCAAATTCAAATAGTTTCTAGTCTCAGGTTCTATCAGGAAAGCCCTGGGGTAACTGTGCAAGAGGGTGATTCCTATTTAAAATATTGCCTAGAAGTTACAAAATGTCATTCCTAGCAGTGTTTTAAGCCTGTAATTTTTTTTTGTCCTAAGTGAGAGTCTCAATTTTCACTCAAACCAAAGTACTGGAATCAATGCAATTCCTCTGTAACTTCAATAAACTTTTTAAATTGGAATTGTAAACATTGCACTTTATCTTTCAGCACCACTGGCCAAAGACTGCACACCCGGTTCAATGGTTCTGGCTGATACATTTTACATTTATTCCTTGCCTGGTATCAAAAGGGACAGAATAATCCTGTGATAGTGACATGTAATTAACTGAACCACTGGCCAAAAAAGATTAAAACGCCAGAAAAGCCACAGTATGTGCTTATCCCCTTTGTTTTAACTTCTCTGGAAGGTCAGTAAGAAAACACCCTGACACACAAACCACACAAGATACAACACACACCAATTGCAGCAAATTGCTGTCAGCTCCTGGGCTTGTGGCATGAGCTTCTATCATGTTACCAACACTGATTTCAGTTCATCAAAACACTGCAAACCACACAGGAGAGCTGTGCAGGAGACAGCTCTGAGCAGCTGTGAGCTCAGTGGGGCTGATTAGCAACTCCCCTAGGATTAGTCCACACCCAGGTTAATAGTGCCCACTCTCTGATGTAGAGAACCAAGCTAAAATTGACCTTCAAACCATCCCAAAACATTCATTTTTCTAATTATGCAAGTTAGTCACAGATGAGGATAAAGAGGTTTTTGTCTATTCCATAAATATGTCAACGCATTAGTAATGCAAAACTATTCAGTGGGATTTGTCAAAGATACAACATCACTACCTGAAAAATCCAGTGTTCTTTCCTCATACAAAGCATTTTTCCCTGTTGCTAGATAATGCCAATTAATATACTGATACATCTAGGAATAATAATAAAAAAAAATTTGCTATACTCCTTCCCTGGTACAATGCAACACGATTTCAAAGGGCTTTCACCCACACAAATTTGCCAGGGTCTGTTTGTAACAATATTCTGCAAAGCAGCACTTCCACTCTGAGGCTGCACCGTGCTGTTTGCCCAGGGATCAGGCATCCCATCACAGCCCCTGTGCTCCTGAGAGAAAGAATTCTTCACAGACCTCCTACTGGCACCCCTTTATATATCCAATTATAAAAATTGTTACACTTATTTCTTCTCTTTCTGTGGTTTCTATCCAAAAATCATTACAATTAATGGGAAAAGTTCCATGGCCTCCAAGGGATTTCATCTATTCATCTTTCCATTCTGCCAAGAAATGCTGATGTTTAAAGGAATCATGTTCCCTGCTCTGTGTAGCTTCATTAAAACTACTGTGGCAGAAGTAGTTCAAAGGCACGAGGTTTTTAAAGCTCTGAAGAAGCTTGAAAAGTTTGCCTGGTAATATATTAAAAATAGAAATTTTTAGTATAATAACGCTTCAGTGAGGTACTGATAAGGTAGAGAGGATAATAAGAGAACATGGTAAGAGAAGAAGAGCCACAGAAAAATATCAGCCAAGGCATCTCAGGAGTCAAAGGAGGAAGCTTCAGTTGCCATTCTGCACTTTAGGAGTGTCTGAGCAGACAGTGCAGCGTTACATTAACAGCTGATTTCACCTGGGCCAAAATTGGGATGGAAACAATGATAACTGGTCAGGTTTGGGTCACTGAAAGAAGACAAATCAGGTAAAGTCACATGCAGATAAGCCACCTTACAGCTCACTTTTTAACTCAAATAGGAGAGGGAGGTAGAAAGAAAATATAATAAAAGCAGAAAACATCATATTTTCTTCTCCAACCTCTTGAATTTAATACAGTTACTAAGACTTATGAAATAACCTTGTATTATTTTGTAAACAAATCCATTTTATTTAAACAACTACACAGGGAACAGAAGCAAAATAAACCAGGGGTCAATAATGACAAGTAGGACTTTGTTTCCCCTTGAACAGCTCCCATTCTACTAAAACACTGTAAGCAATTCATAAAGCCAAAGGTTCATTCATGACTGTTATCCTTCGGTCATTTTTACTTTCACTTTGCTTAAAATTAACTCCCTCAGAGATTTTAAGTTCTCTTGATGAGCAGTGATAATATTTGTATGAGAAACATCCCCAACTATGCAAACCTCACAAGCTTCCACTCTGCTCGTTCTGCAAGGTATAAAAAAATTTGAATTTCACTTGGATTTTCTGCTAGCAAAGATGCAGCTGGTGACACCACTGAGCCTCAGAGGGATTTAGGGCCACAGCACAATCCTCCCTAACAGCAGAATCCTGGCATTTTTGGGATGGATGTTCATCACATCCTCCTGTCACCCCTGGCAGAGATTCTCCCAGTGCAACAGCCACCTCCCTTTATCCTTTCCATGTTCACCATTAAGGAGAGCAAACGATCTGACTGGAGGGTTTGGGGGCACAGAGAGAAAGGCTTCCCACCTATTTCTGTCTCGGTGAGAGAGAATTAATTCCATTAATGGGTGCTGATGGGTTAATTAATTCCATTCTATAGGTGGGAGTGCTGATCTGCCCCAGCACAGCACCCACACCACAGGAACAGGTTTCAACAACTTTCCTCAACTGCTGCAAAAAGCAGGAATGGAGTCAATAAGGATATAAATAAGGATACCAAGGCATTTGGTGGAGCTGGACAAAGGAAAAATGAAAGCACTGGGAAGCTGTTTCAAAGGGCAGTGCTCCAGCCTGTTCAAATACAGGCAGTGGCCAGGGCGTTCTGTGTTTCCCCCAGTGCAATATGTGTGTAGGTACCTCAGCCTGTGCCTGGAACTGTAGGGCTTGATGGACAAACACAAACCACATCCCCTCTGGTAGCTTTTGCTCAGCATTTCCTACCATGCAGAACTAAATTGGTGGTTTATGTATCCACTATGACACTTCCCAAACTTTTAATTACAGTCTTAGAACATGCCATTGATATGAGATCCCACCCACAGACAGACATACAGATCCACCCAAACATATGTGTGTGAATGGAACTGACACAAGGGTATGAAGAACTGAAATCACCTGTTAAAAACCCCCATTTCTGCATGGCTAAAAGCTTTTAATCTGGCAATTTTCAGATATCCCATGTGTTTGGAATGATAGGGCATGGGAATGTAAGCCACGCTGGTTTACTGCTGCAGAAAAAAATATTCTTGGCAGTAAGCAATATCAAAAATAAAGTATATAATATTTCATTTTCTCTTTTTATGCTATTTCCCCCTCACATTCATGAACAAACTGCATTTTTGTTTTTCTATTTACAAAAAGGAATGCAGGTCCTTGCCCTTAAGGACACTGTTCCCAAACCCAGCACACCCGGTTTTCCTGGTGCCAAGGACCATCAACGACCCCCTGGGCCTCACTCAGGTACCACAGGAATGCCTTCAGAGGGGCTGCTGCAAACACACAACACAGCCCTGCACGCTTCCTGCCTCTCCTTCCCCTCCCTGATGTTCCCCAGAGACGATGCCAAGCACCAAGGCTCCTCCATCCCAGAGATCCATCACCTGGAACACCAGGCTGAGCACTCCGCTGCATTTGGAGCCATGATTCGAGGGAAATAGAGGATTTCTTTCACAACCCTGCAACAGGCACCAATTCCTCCCTGAGCCATTTTTCATATCTCAGCTCTAATTCCACAAAAAAACCTTTTTAAATCCAGCAAGTGCCCTCGTGGTGTGTCCCAGGCCCCCCCGGTGCAGCGCTGGAAACAATCCACACAGCACTTCCAGTTCCTGAGGAAATGAGCCAAAAATTGCGTGCAATTTTTCTCCTTAGCGTTGGAAATTATTCTGCTGTCCATGTGAAATGACCACTTTGGTCCTCGGTAAATTCTTTAATGAAAAAAAAATACAGAAGAGCAGCTCTATTAGCCCAGGATATGGCACAGGGAGCCGAAGGTAACGAAATGGCAGGGATGGCATGAACTGCATTATTTCCAGCCTCAGTCTAGGGTGAACAGAGTGAGAGATTTCCTGGACATTTTTCAGAGGGGTGGTTGTTTGCTCACTCTGTAAGCTTTGAATTTCAGCACTCACTTCAGAACATATTGCAGCTCTGCCTTCTTCTGCTGGAGCTTTGAATCCCCTCAGTTACAGGCTGGAGTCTTTCCCCAGTGATCAGAGAGGGACTTCATTTCCATATTCAGCACTTAGCAGCTTCTTTTATCCAGCTCTTTCCTAAAGATGATTTCCACACATTATATTTGACCACCATCTAGAATTTCCCTTTGAAATTCTTTGGAAGTGAACAGAGGCACTGGAGCCCTGGATAAAGCATGGCACAGTTAGGGGACTATAATCTATCTGAGTCAAATTGAAGAAGCAATCAAGGCCTGGATTCTTCTTTGAATACAAAAAGACAGAAGCATAATGAAAATAGTTTATTTTTGTTTCAGTAAAATCTATATTTCAAGTCTTCTACCACCTTCTCAAGCATTTATCTAGACTAGAAATTTTCTTATCCTTGCTGCATGAATCAGAACCTTTTCAGAGAAAGCTCCCAAACAAGGCTCTGGATTTTAAATCTTATCCCAACACTTATCATGATGAATTTTGGCTACCTCACATTTCTTCTCAGACCCCTACCAGGTACAAAGCATGAATATCTCCTGCTCCTACTGCCACATTTCAGCAATCTCTGGAGTTCAGAACTCAATTTCTTAACCCAACACAAATAGAAAGCCAGCTCTTTTCTGCCATTAGCCTTCTTAGCTTCCTGCTTTTCTAAAAAACTCAAGTTTCTCTGTCTCCAAAGACCTGAAAATAACTTCCCTTCTGGAAAAAAAAATAACTCTTTAAAGTATCTGTCATTAAACAACTATATGACATATATGGTTATTTTAAACAACCATGGGGAAATGTGTTCTTTTTGGTCATGACTGAGCAATAAATGAAAAGGAAAAAAAAAAAACAAACCAAAAAAAAAAAAAAAAA
>VZSR01003816.1:1423861-1452940 GCA_013398615.1 Brachypodius melanocephalos | reverse complement strand
CCCAGAACTTTGAAGCTTATTGCAAAATCAACATTGTTTCTATCATCTGGATTTTGTTTATAGACCTCAGAGAACCCACAGGAATATAAAAGCATCCTCCAGCATTTTAGCACTAGACACAAAAATCCTGTGTGTGCATCCCCTCCCCAGCACAGCAGGCAGGCCAAATGCACAGCTCCAATTTTAACACTTATGAATTGTTAAACATGCTCTTTATCCTGTTAAGCCATAATTCAAATTAACTTCCAAATAAGCCATTTCCATTAAACATGTCACTAAAACAGAGTTTCTGAAACACAGAAAAACAAAAAGCCCACTTTGAACTATCAGACAAACAAGGAGTGGGGAAATATCTAGGGAAAAAAATATTAAGGGAATTATTTTGAGAAATGGTTAATACTCCATCCTTTTGCCACAGGATGTTTATGAATTTAGGCAGGAAACAACTTCCCATTGCTGCTGTGCCCTTTCCATTTGCCATTCCTGGTCTGGGAGCACTTCAGGGTTGGGAGGTAACTTACATTTTTCAGAGCCTTTACCTGAAAGCTTGGAAGATTTCAAATAGTGTTTTGAGAGAGAATTCAAAAGTGAGTATCACCTAAAGCCAAAACCCCCAGGCTGGGTGCAGCAGTTGAGTGTGGGACACTCATTACCCTGTCAGGAACCCTTGGGGACATCACTTGGGTCTGTGTGCTTTTCCTTCCACACACAACAGGAGCAACAGCTCCTCCCTCACTGGCAGCAAAGTTGGAAACTGAGCTCCCTAAAGGCTGTAAAGTGCCCAAGAGTGCAGCTGGAGAAGCCTCATGAAATGCAAACACAAATTAAACCCCCCAAGAGATGCAAACCCAAGCATTAGGCTCCACTTCAGCCCTCCAAGAGGCTCTCTGCTGGTTTAACTTAAAATGACAAATCAAAGAGAATATCCAGCAGCCAGAATCAAACAAGTTCATCTCATCACCCACCAGAACATTAATTAGCTTTACTGTTGAATATGGTTGATTTATGTGTTATAGGTACCTATAGAGGTGTAATATATAGGTTGAATTATCTAATCCAGCCTGCCCCAAACTCAGTGAGTTGATGAGCCCAGGAGCATCAACAGAGATTCAGAAAGGGCAAAGGGCTGAGGCTGCAAGGCAGGGGAATTGGCACTGGAAGGTACATTAAAAAAGGTCTAAGAGTGAAAAGTCTTTCTGATTTCCACCCTCAAGAGTACAGAGGATAATCAGAAAGGGGGTGTGCCTCCCACTGCCAGCCCCACACAAACCTGCCCTTCCTAAACTCAGACAAGGATTTTTTTTTGGTTTGGTTTTTTGTTGTTGTTGTTGTTGTTGTTTGTTTGTTTGAATTTTTTTGCTTATCACAATTTTTGTCATTCTATGAGCACAACCATAGCTCTGAGAGGAGCCTCCTTAACCCCAAACCAGGAATAACTTATTATGGCAACAGGGAAAGAGAGAGCAGCGGACAAACATGTTCCCCAAAAGCACCAGGATTGGCAGCCTACACATGGAAATGCTGAACAGTCAGATTATCTTTTTTCCCCACCTGTTTTCCAAAGTTCTCAGTTTTCTCTTCTACTGATTCTCTCTGCCACCACATCAAATGACCACACTGGCCCATTTCCTTAAAGCAAAGCATCAGTGAAACTCCAGGGCACAGCACAGGGAGAATGATCTTGCAGCACAGATCTTTCTGCTTGTTAAGTGTAAGGCAAGAATATTGCTGGAAAAAATGTCATATTAAAAAAAAAAAAAAAAGACAAAAAAATTATATTTTTACTCACGTTTGACCCACAGACAATTCAGCTCTTGGATGGATCAATTATGTAAAGTCAACTTGGCTAGAAGGCAAATCCTTTCAAAAATTGCATGAGAAACAAACAGGATAAGAAGAAAAACAATTTTGCCAATGATTCTTTAGCACTTACCAGAAAAATTAAAACATAGTAGAAAATATTTTTGAAATAATTATTTTAAATGTTCATCCTATTGTCTTTCAATTTTTTTTTTTCAGAGACATAAGAATGATGATTTTGGATAATACTCTGAACAGCACCAGAAACTTGCATCCTGATGTCTCAGAAGGAAAAATATTCCCCCATTTCAACCACCAAACCCTCCAGAGACTGACTGGGATCTCTGAGCACTCAGAAAACACCACTGTGCTCACACTTCAGCCATCCAGCACATTTCATAACATCTGCATATTTATTCCACAAAAACTCCGTGTTTCTGATTTTAGTCTTCAACTTAAGCTACACTGCTTGTCCTAAAAATCCAGATTTGACAAAATATTTGTATATTTTAATTCTGGAAGACCATGTATTTCTTTTGACATTTTTTTGACTGTTAATTCAGTGGAATAGAACTGCCTGTAGCTTTATAGGTGCTGCTCAGCAACAGCAGTTCTGTGCTAGCAGCTCTGTGCTACATTTAGATGTCCACTCACGCAAGCCTACAGACATAAAAGTTCATAAATAAATACATTTTCAAGGTGACTTTCTTTAAAACAGCTCAATTCAAAGATAACAATTTTTGCCTTCTGGCACTTATTCTAAAAAATATTCATTTTGCATGAGTAAGTCCGTGTAAAAGGCAAAAAGATGCCACTACTGCTTTTAAAAATAGTTGGGGAATAAAAAAGAAAGGAAGTTACGTATTTTCTAAATTCCTCTGTAGATAATGTCATGGGGAATTCGCTCTGTAATTTCGAAATGTTAAGGTCAGCCTTGGGCTCAGTTTGGCAGAGGATGTTTCAGGTTCTCCTCTCATTGCCTGGATCTGCCCATCAGGGTTTGCAGGTGGTTTGGGGGCTGCAGAGCAGAGCCCAGAGCTGCCGATGTCCCTGGGGATTGTCACCCTGCCAGGAGCTGCTCCTGGGCTCAGGGTCTGTGGGACCAAAGGAGAGAAACCTGGGGAGCAAACACAGCTCTGCCACTGCACCTCAATGGGATCCTTCCGTTCAGAGTGATGCCTTGGGATTGGAACTTTGATATTTTCTGTATATTTGTAATCCTGCAGTTCTTCAGTGTATGACTCTAAACTCCACACACAGTGGGAGCTGCTGCTGCTCTCCCATTTTGGGCAGACACAACAATTCCTCTCCAGGCCTGGGGATCAAGGACACCTCACTGCCTCAGCCCCTGAGAGATGGAAACAACTGAGGGGAGCAAACTTGGGCTAAATGACTTCATTACCTGAAGATGTAATTGGAAGATTAACCCCCAATATGCAAATAGACCAAACTGATAAAAGTGTGGAAACCTGTGACCATTGTCTATTTTGGGTGTAGCCCCTGGGGGCTTCACCTGCCCAAAATGTACCTGAAGGCCCTTCAATAAATACAACTGCTTTTTATTCTCTGAACTCTGTCTGGCCTCTGCTTTTAGGTAGCCCCAAAAGGCATCAAGAGAGCAAAGTTAACTCCAGGCTCACTCCCGGGGCAGTGCAGGGAAACTCCAGCTCTGCCTGCTGCAATGCCCACACACTCACAGGGAGAGAAACACAGCCAAAACTGCAACACAGCCAGAGATGGTTCCAGAGGAGGATGAAAGCAGAATCCCTGTTGGATTCCATTCTCCCTTTCCCTGCTAACAAGACCAACAACAGAACACAACACACACCCAGTGACATAACACTGACATTAATGGAGCTAATGCTAAAACCAGCACAGTGCAGCTCCACTGACAAGCTGGCATTAAAGTAATGCATTGGCTTCTGCATCTGCTGCACAACTTGCTTTCTTGGTACTTTTGCTCGAATTAAGATGCTACAAAATGGGAAAAAAAACCAAACAAACAAAAAAAAAAACCCCAAACAACAACAACAAACCAAACTTGTTTTCTTTCAGGTAGTGAACTTGTTCTCAGCCTTTATGAATGTCGTTTGGGAGCAGGCTGATGCCCCTGGTGTCTGCTGCTGCCTGGGTACAGAGCGTTCTCCTCCTTGCAGGAGATGTTTCATAGCTCCAGTAAGTGATGTGTAGGTACCTCTACAGCTCCCACAGATAGATGTGCCAGGATATTTGCACACATGTATTTATTGCATATATCCTGCAGGATATGGTGGCATTCACTACACGATGAAATGTGTGTTGGTGGCACATGGTGGTTGTCAGACACAGTGCAGAATCACACAGGCTGGGAATTGGGAAATCTAACATTCATAGCATGTCTTATTTTCTCTCTTTGTACCACACAGCTCACTGGAAACCATTATCTCCAAGGGAATGATGCCACAGGAAAGTTTACAAAAGTGCTGCAGAGACTACGTTTGGAAAGAAGGAAAATTTCAATCTACACTGTAATTCTGACATATGTGAGAAGCACATTTTAGAGATCTCTCTAGATCCAGCAGCTGCTTTCCTTTTCTGGTGTTACCCAGTTATCCATGTTGTTAAACACAGATCTGAATCCTCACACATTACTGGAAACCAGCTCCGCTCCAGAAAAAGCACTGGTGTAACATTTTATATTTGAGTTATGTTAACATTGTGAAGACACGAGTTTTTCTAGCAGTTCCCTTTCTTTCAGTTTCCCTCTAGGCAATGGGAGAGCAAATTTCCCTCTTCTCATCTACTGAAGTTCATTTTTTGTTATTTAAAAGTCAAGAGAGACAAGAGACTTTGAAGAAGTATTTCTCTAAACCAGAATTGTTTGCATCTATTGTTGGCATCGTACTTGCATTAAATATACATTCTACATGCATTAAACTTAAGAGGAAAAAAGACTTTATGATCATTCCTCTGTGTGCCTCAAAAACAAACAAACAAACAGACAACAGCACCAGAGAATGTAAAGAGGAGGAACATTAATGAGAGGGATTTAGAAATAATTAGACAGGTCACCTTTTATTTTTAGTATGTGTAGTCCTCTACCAACTATTCAGAGAACAACACTTATGGTTCTCAGAGTACTATGGCAATCATGCCAAGGAGTTAATTACTACTAAATACATATACTGCTACAACTAATTTTCGCATCCACTTGATGGACTTTTACTTTATTCCTTTTTCCCCAAGGATTCCGTGTGCTCACAGGTTTTCGTGAGGGTTCAGATCTCATTTTGGCAGCCAAATGGGAGCCAGACTTTGCTGGGAGCTGGGTGCCTCTCAGAACAGGAGCTGTGAGGAGCTGAGCTATTTTGAAAATCTAGCAGCTGCTGTGTAGGTTGAGAATATGAAATTCTGCTCCCCAGCTCTTTAAAAGCCTGGCCTTACCTAACCAACAGCGTTATAAGCAGGAATCCTAAATCCAGGAAATTACAGTTCCTTCTGCAGTGTCCTTTGTCCTGCTGAAAACTCCCACTTTTAGTGCATTCCAAGAACTTTGCATTCCCATTATTGCCAGCAGGCCCCTTGCTGCCTCCAGGAGCAGCTCTGACCTTTCCAACACATCCTTCTTCGGGGAGAAAAGGTTATTTTTTCTTTCCCTGGCTTAATGGTAAAGTTGCCTCATTACTGGCACTATTAGAATTTTAAAGTGAAATAATGCTCAGCATTTGACTCGGGGGGCTCAGAGAGCTCTGCCAGTGTCACCCCAGTGGTCACTGCCCTCACCTGTCCCTCTCCAGGTACAATCTGAACAGGCCAAAAAACACAGCCAGCTCCTCTCTGATCAGGTGGAGCTTGCCCTGGTTCTGCCTCACCCCCTCAAATTATGGCAGCATCCAATTCATAAAAATACAGAAATGCCAATAATTATGAATACCCCATTAATTTTCTGGGAAGTAATGACACCAGGGTCATTTGAGACAGAGAAAAAACAGTGCAGAAATGGGCAGGCTGTGCTCTGCAGACACTGCAATTCCAGCAGCACATTATTCACACAAAGTACAGTGCACAGCCATCAATTGTTCTTCTGGAACACTCAACTTGCAGGATTTCTTTACAATAGATGTTGCCTTTCTCACTCTACAAACTTTCATTCCCTCACCACTTTGCCTGCAGAATCAACTCAAGTATTTTTTTCAAAGCTTCCTTTCTTTTTGGGGTAAAATTCTTGGGTTTGAATCCTATTTTTTGAACGAAGAATTAAACTTCCACAAAGGATTGCAGAAATCTTTTGACACTTTGATGATTTAATCAAACTCACATTATTCTACCTGTTTTCTTAAATTTTTGGTGGCTTTTTTTGAGATTAAAGAGATAAAGTGTGTTTTCTGCAAAACAGTCCACCAATTTACATGGTCTGCAAAAGGCCTTAACAATTTCATTATAATAACTGGAAAAAAGGACTGTTGGTGTAAACCATCAAGAGCAAAGAATCCTGATTCCTGTCAGTGGAAAATGAAATATTACAAAGACACATCAAAAGAGGCCTCTAGAGATGTGCAACCAGAGCTTTAAACCTCTTTTTAAAGTTATTGTCAAGAGAAATTCAAGCGAGGTTTCCAGTTTGAGCCAACATTCCTAAATGCTTCACTTGGATTGCACTGACACAATCTTATAAGTTCAAGCAATGCACTTTATTTTATGCAACAGCCCCACAGAAAAAAATCTTTTGAAGAGATTTAAGATCGTCTTGTTTTTAAACATGAACTGAAAATCTCTAAACAAATTATATTAGCAAAAGTATCACCAGCATCAGACAGCTCCATTGCTCATGCTAATTTCAAATATATTTTAAATTTAATTCCAGTTGTCACATAAACTATTACGCACATTTTGTAATCATGCATCTCTAATCAGCTTTAGATCCCAAATTACATTTGTCTGGAAAGTTTTGAGCTTTGGGTTGCACAGTCATGGAACCAAACCTTCGTGGACATGGAAATGTTCATACAGGGCAGCTGCTGGAATAGAGGCTGCTCCTCCCATTTGCAGGCTACCTGGAATTACAACAAAATTCATCAAAGGAATTGTATAAAGGATTTTGGAGGTGCTCTTCCTCCAAACACCAACAGGAAACTGGAATCCCTGCAGAAGATCAGGATGACGCAGATGGAGTTTTCAGCACCTTCCCAGTGGCATGGGGAAGGTCCTGTGGGTGCCCAGGGCTCTGGGCTGTGCCCATGGGTGACCAAACCCCTGGAGAGCAGAGCACTGACCACAGCAGAGCCCAAATTTCAAACACTCCCTGCACCCACAGCACCACAGCGTTTCCTCTGCCCCTTCTCACCAGCACACTCCTCTTGCACCATCCCTGAAGGACCAGACTGCACTAAAGTGAATTTGAAGGCACAAATGTCATTTATTAATTTACCACGTTCTCCCCCACCTCTCTCTTCTTTCTTGGCAATCAGCTGTGATACATAACCTGAATTTTAATACCAAATTACAGGAGCGCTGTGTAAATGGCACACTCAAAAATGCAGACTTTCCCTTTTCTTTTAGGTAAAATTAAGCTAATCTGCTTTGACAGAAGAGGGCTCTTTGGAACCACCTAGTGAGTCTCCCAAATATGAAGCAGTAACTCAAATGTCAATTACTTTTCCAACAGCAGACAAATTGCTGGCACACTAATGCAATTTAAGGACAATAATTAGATAACAGGACTACAGAGTGTACCAGGTGACAGAGTTTCTGAGATAATAGAATCTGGTGTCCTACTTCTTAAATATTAACATCATTCCATTTCAGTCAATCGGTTTATGGTAATTTTAAAAGGGCAAAGCAAATTCTTTTTATTGCTAATAATATTGTGCTTCTCCAGCATTAGCTTTGAAGGTTAGCAATTTACAGGGTCAAACCTTAATTATATTATTTCCTTTTTATTTACTTTTCTTTTTTAATCTTTCCTCTTTGAAGTCTTTTCCTATTATAGAGATTTTAAAGCACTTGATTAAAAAAAAATTGAAACTCTTGAAATGTGAGTTCACTGTGCTCCACAGAAAGAAGCCAGTTTCATCACAGCACATGTAACATCTTTGTTAGGCCCATTTGAGAATCCATAAACCTTTCCTATAATCACTGTCTGTTATAATTGCATTCTAGTCCAAGTGGTTTTGGTGATGTCAGGCAATCCCTTCTACCATGTCCAAGGCTTTGCAAGATAAATGCAGTTGAGTGGCTCTCCATAAATATTCCAGGCAGAAGAAATCTCCTCGCTTTAGCCACAAGTACCCAGATCACTAAATTTCACTTTCCATCATGAATTTATACCGGAATATTCTTCCATTCCCACTTTTTTCCCCCATTACTCAGCTGTGGAACATTTGTTTTCAACAAAGTCCCTGTAATTCTCGACACCAGGCTTCCTTTCATCCATAAAACCAATGCCCACTGACACAGTGAAATATCTCCACTCTGACCAGCGGGATTAACTCCAGGGCAGAGCAGGAATTTACCTGCAGTAATGTTTAGCTTCTTAACTGAGACCACAACAAGAACGCAAATTTGAGTTCTCTAGGGTTTTTTTAAGTTTTGAAGTGAATAAAGACAGAAATGAAATCATAATACAGACCACAAAACTGTGTTTCAAAACATACTTTTTCCCCATCTTAAGCAAGAGAAAAGTTTAAAGTGCTGTATTAAGAACCAGCCAAGCCACCTGGCTTTCAGAAATGTTTGTGCCAGTCTCCCAAATCCATGCTTGCATTCTTTACAAGCCTTGTGCAATAGTTTTACATATTCTGAAGTGTTTGCTGACAAACACATGAAAAGGCTGCCATCAATTGCACAGGTTTTGGTCCTTGAGGCTACAGCTTTTCTGTTTGGGAAATATTCAATGTCATAACAGTGGTTTGCTACCTGCTGTGGGGTGGGGAAAGGAAAATTAGAGAATATTATCAAAACATTGAGATAATTCTTTCTTAGCACTGGGAAGCCTGTGAGCCAGCAAGCCTGAGCACCTCTGCCCAGGTATCATCAGGGTACCCTGTGAGCCCTTTCTCACTCTTTGGTCCCACACAAACCCTGTTTGGATTTATCATGTGTCCCACTGCCTGCACTGTAGATGATAATGGTCATTAACTACCTTCACTGGGGTTTGTTACCCTGCTGATAATCACAGCCACTGCCTGGACTTTGTCACCTCATCCGGAGCTCTGATACCAAACACTGAGCAAAAATCAAAAACCCATTTCTGCCTGACACAGCTGTGTCATCTCTGCTCATGATTGTCCACTTTTCCATGTGCATTTTAGCTACACTGGGAAACAGATCTGTGGATATCTGAACGAGGTACCCTGACATTAATTACCTCAGTGCTTCTTTTCAATAGAAGAATTCCTGTTCATTGGGACTGGCAGGGAATATGGATTTGTGAAACCAGTGATGGAAATGCACCGTGCTGAGGACTTGGGTACCAGAGTGGTCATCTCTGACAAGGCCCTCAGGCAGAACAACCAGAACACCAAAACAGCCCTCGTGTGTTCCCTTCCAGCCCTGTGACAGAGACATGACTCTTGGAAAGTGCAAACTGCACGAAGCAGCTCATTGTACAGCAGGCAGAGAAAACCTGGGGCTGCTCCCTCACTCCTTGAACTGCAGCTCCAGCTCGCATCTGACTCAGAACGAGATTAAAACATGTCATCAGTACAGGAGGCAAAGGAAAAGCAATCTTGGAGGTGAACACTCTGCTCCCTGGCACCCAGCACCTCCTGAGCTGTATTTGTTTATCACACCATGCATCAGGGCAATTCCTGGCTCACAAAACACCTTGAGGAAAATTTCTATTAAAGTAACTAAACAAACACACTCACCAGTCCACAGGGCCCGCTGGGATTCACCCCAGAGCTCTGCAGGAGCTGGGGATGTTCTGGCTGTACCCCCTCCCTATCCTCTGCCAAGGGGCTGGGGAGATCCCTGCTGACTGGGAGCTGACCAAGATTATTCCATCCTACGGGAAAGGGCTTGAGGAAAGACCCTGAGGATCTTTCAGTCTATCCCCAGCACACGGAAAATTTTGTTTATAGAATATGGATTATACTGGAGACTGGTGAGAGGCACTGAAGTCACTCTGAAGGAAAAAAAGCTCTGCCCACCCCACTCTCAGAGGGCTCAGGGGTGGCTCAGGATGCGGAGCTGGGAGCCTCTCACGTCATTCTCATAGGGCACAAAACAGAGGAAATAAAGAGTCTGTGAAAACAAAAAACAAACAAACAAACAAACAAAAAAACCCACACACAAACAAAAAAAGAAACAACAAAAACCCAACAAGAAACAAACACAGAAGAGACTGGGGAATGGATATTGCTCTGTGGGGAATGCTCAGAGTTGATAAACATTTATAGCCCAGGCATGCATACATCTGAATCTGATGTTTTTATTAGTAAAGTGACAAAACTAAAGAGGTTGAAGGGGCAGGAAAGCATTAAAAAAATTACTAGGACAGTAATTAGTAGGGCACAGTTAGTGTAAGGCATAACAATGAGCAGTACAAGTTAATAACACTATATATACTATAGATACACTTCGCCTCTTTAAAACTTTATAAAGTTTCTTTAAATGGCTAACCTCAAATAGCTACAGGGAAAAAAAAAACTGTGATAGATATCATTTCTTTATACATCTTTCCATTAAGGAAACTGAAGCCAACAGACAACCTTTCCATGAACTTACTCACTTCCATATGTATCAAGATTGATAAATCATTATTCATTCCTCTAAGCACAAGGGCTTTCTTAGTTCCTTATGGATAGGAAAAAACCCACTTTTTTGGACAATGAAAAATTCTGTCTTTATTCTTTCTCTTATTCCTTTTCACACAGCCCTTACTCTGTGTCCCAGGATAATGAGAATCGAATATAAATTAAATAAAGGACTTCCATCTACTTCTATGAAGAAAATAAAGTCTATATTTTTTTTGTAATCCAACATCTCATTTCAAAAAGGAAATAGCTTCAAAACTTGCATGTCTTTTAAAGTACATGTCTGATTCTATAATGGTAGACTAGGAAAATCACACTCCTTAAAAAGAAAGCCCTATATTTATGTTGCTTACAGTATTTTCCCTACCTCATGCTGTCATTTTTTTTCAATTATTTCATTAAAAACTTTTTATCCTCATTAAACACTCCTGTTTTCTGTCTCTAAAGTAGAAAACATAAAATTTTCTTTATCCCATATTTATAAAAGCATGAAACACTGAAGACTATTTCTAGGGGTCTCTGTAGCTCTACCTACTAGAGATACTCCCAGGTCCTCCCTAACTATTCAGTTCTGAAATAATTAAACCTCTTTGGAACAAATAAAATCCTGGACACCTTGACACCTAAGAGCTACATCAAGGACTCAGATTGTGCTTACATTTCTGCACATATTCTTTCATTTTAGTCCTGCCCTTAAAATAACTATATGTGTATTGCCAGAGCACATTTCCAATGCTACAGCATACAGCTAACAGAACAAATAAATGACCTAGAATGCTACTCATTGTTTGCCTTTATTTCAGAATAAAGTCAAATATGATTTATCCCCCGGCTGTTTCAGTTTCTCTGAAACTTTGCAGTTGGGATTTACATCTCCTGTGCCGAGACAGGCAGGTTAAATTGCTTCTGCTGTGGCATTTGTTAGCTCTGCGTGGTGTTTCTTTCCATGAACAAACACTCAGTGCTGACTACACTGCTCCTTTGTTCTCCATCCCTGTTCCTCCCCTCCTTCAGAGCATCACTCTGAAATCAGGAATGGCTGAGACTGGAAGGAGCCTCTGGAGATCAGAGTCCATCCATCCCCCCTGCTCAGGGCAGGGCTTCACAAACCCAGAGAGCTTCACTGAGAAAACCCTCCAAAAATCAGCAGCAAAGGAATCAAGTGAGAGAAGAGACAGCCTGCAGTGCCAGGATATCCATGGCAAAGGCAGCAAGGATGGAAGTGATGGATTCCAGCACTGAAATGTGTCCCTTCCCTCACTCCTGCCCTGGACTGCACAGAAATGCCTCTGGCTGTCAGGGAACCCTGCAGCATCTGGGGTGTTAATAAACAGCAGCTCCCAGTGTCTCTGCTAGACAGCAAAAAGAAAATAAAAGCAAGAAAAAGAAGAGCAAGTAGGCAGAGGAGCAAAAATTAATCGGGTTCAGTAACTGGCCAGAGAAAGCAGCTGCAGGGCTAATAGGGGAAATGGAAAGATTTAGGAAAAACTTGTAATGAATTCTGTAAGGTTGTTTTGAGAAACCCCATAGGCATATGTCACCAGGAGATACAATTCAAGGAGAAATGGCAAAAGCAGCAGCTTCTCCAGCAGAGCAGGAAAGAACTTACTTGGCTCTCAGGAATGCAGAACCACTGAAGAAAGGACCAGGAAAGGAAAGGATGATCAGGATTCTGAAAATCTATGGCAGAGAAAAGAGGGAGAGACAGTAATGGATGGTGTAACATGAGAGGATAAAACGGGCAGTACAGAGGAGAACAAGATGACACAGTGGGGAAACAAAACAGGGGGCAGGGTTTACAGATGAATCTGAGTCCAAAATTTATGGAATTATTGTCATGAGATGAAAAAGGGGATGACACAAATAAGGAGAAAAGCCAGTGACTTCAAACATAAAGGAAGGTAACAGCTGCTCTCCTGTTTCACTAAGTTGGATCATTTACCACATCCATATTTCAAATAGTAATTAATTAAGTTGTACTGGAGCCAACAACAGCAGGGCCTCTTTATTAATGAATGCATAGATCTGATAAACAACTGTGCTGGAAGATGGATTTTACTGGTAAACTTTAGCACTACCATTTCCTATAAGATTGAATATGCATGAGACAGTGTCTCTGAAGATTTTGAAGGTATGAAAAGTAAGAATCCAGACACTATTCCATCAGCAGCAGTTCTGTGGAATCACGACTGAATGCTACCAAGTTCTGCAATGATACGTGAATTGTATTTTTAGCATTTCAGAAAAAAGAAATTAAAGCTATAAAAAACACCAAACCACCCACCAGCAAACACCACTCCTCCCCACCCAAACGAACAAACAAAAATATTTATTTTTCTATACTAAGCTTGGGAAATTGGAGCACTTTGCTGAGAACGATCAGACCTCACTGGCTGCTGTTCAATATGCAAACAAGGCTCATTACTCCCTCTGGCTGGTACCAAAATGTTTGCCTCCTGTCAGGGGCAGTTTCTCACCTGGGCTCTGGAATCCTGGCTGTTCTGCTGCTCCATTTCAGAGCCACAAGCAAACAGGAATTCCAATAAAAAAAAAAAAAAAGGATGCCCATGCAGACCTACCTCTCAGGAGATGGGATGATGAGCACCTTGCACCACCAGAGCCTCCTCAGCTCCAAACCAGCTGGAGCCTTTGCACTGCTCACTGTATGTGGGCACTACTCACTTTGTTGAGCAATAGTTGCTCCCTATTTTTGGAAGAAGGTTCTACTTTCTTGCTCAGCAAGCTGAGTTTAGCTGTGGGCTGCTATTTCATTCCTTTATTAAGCACCCTTCGACACATTCGGAATCCAAAAATTTATTCGTCGTAAAGGAGGAGTTTGGACACAAAACTGTTTTTAAAGTTTATCCCCAAGTTTTCCAGATCCTGAGCAGTGGCATTTAAGTCACACACACAAAGCTCAAGGAAAAGGTCATATCTTTCAGCTTTCTAGGAAGGAAGGACAGAAGGATGGAAAGATCTAAGTCAGAATTGCTTACTCATCTAAGCTCACAAAGCAGGAGCAAGCCAGGCACCCAAAGCAGGAGCAAGAGACACGAGAGAGCCATGCCTGTCTTTCTAAACAAATCTGTTTCGAATTTTGCAGGCAATAAAAAAGAAAGAAAGATAAATCACTCTGCAGCTCAAAGCAGGAGAAAAAATCGTGAAGCTGTAAAACAGAGACTGTGGAGAATCAGTTTTCATCTTTTCCACCCACATTTGGCTTAAGAGGCTACACTAGGCCAGAAACAAGAATTTCTACCTTGCCCTTTGCATGGCGTGAAAATAACCCAGCAATCCACAGACACATTTCAGAGAGCACAACATTTTCTTTTATTTCTGTTCAATGTAGCTTTAATACAAGACTTGCTATTTTTTTTTTTTGTCTTGTAACAAAGCTTTTTCCTGCATTATTCTTTCTCAGCATCAGCCTGTATTTATTAATTGTCAATTTACTTTACACTACCCATGGCAACAATTCTTAGTATAATCTGATCAGTAAAAATCCACTTAGACCCAGTGGCATGCCCCACACACCCTTTCATCAGGATTATTATTAGCATTTGTATTTTACCAAGCCCTGAGATGCTCTAACCAGGATGACACGAGGAGTTTGAGATAGCCCTGCCCGTGGAGGTGAAGTGGCACTGATTCCCCTGTCAGCAGCACAGAACTGTGACACTGCAATCAAGTGATCTGCCTGAGGAAACCAGGGAGGCTGCTCAGAGAGATTAGATTGAAATCTAAAATCCTTGACACCCAGCTAAGTGCACATGACAAGGCTGTGGAGAATGCTGGATCTTTGCACCTTTCTGTAATAAAACCTGAATGTAATCTAAATAGATTTACACCATCTGTCTCTTGAAATGAAATGGATATGAATGTGTATTTTCTAGGCTGCTTCTACTATTGACTACTTTCCCTTATACTCCTGAAGCTGAAGACAGAGTGAAGGTATTAAAACCAATGCAATATTTATTTCTATCCTTTGAGACTGCCTAGTAACACCCATCAATATCAAACCTTCACTTAGCACCAACCATCGCACGAAAATTGAAATTCCAGCACTCTTGATGCAAGTATTTATAGCAAACCTTGTGAGAAAACTGCTGGCTGGACTAACCCTTACCCTGACATTTTGGAATATGGGATTAGAAGTCTCTCCAGCTGCTTTCTTATCAGCCACAGTGCTGGTGAGGTGGCAGGAAAAAGGGAAGTGTGTTCATCCTCCAAAATCAGAGGCAGCACTTTCAGGCTGATATCACATTTCAAGAATATCCTGGGTACTTTCAGTGCAAAGTTCTGTCATCCCCTCAGTGCACACATCCTCAATATGCAGATATCTTACAGGAGAAATCGTGACTAATGGAGCACACGGCAGAGCTTCAGAGATCTGCCCTGTAAATCAGAGCTGTAATGAACACTCACTGCTATTGCAATCCAGAGCTGGGGCCATTTGCAAGGAAGGAAAGCCAGATGGGGATGCTTAATTTACTTCCACTTAGCTTTGGTGTTCTCTGCATAATTCTTGTACAAATCCCCTCGACACTCTCAGAATATTTTGCATAGGCAAGGACATGCTGGCATGCAACACATTAATCTCCATATTCCAATAGGCACAATATGTGCCAATAGACACAACAACCCATCGTGACAGAGCTTACAATTTCTCAGCTCCCCATTTATTTTCAGCAATGGAGTTAAGTCAAAAGTACTGGTGGAAAAGAGTTTGTGTCATACAAATCACGCTGTAAGCATTTTCCTTCCTCCCAGATTTAGTGTAAAGGCAAAAAGAAGTGGAAAAGAGAATAATTTCTGCCATTCAAAATGCCCAGGGCCTGTACAGAGGCACGAGGACTGGCAAATAAATCAGGAATTTACACACTCTCAAATACACCCACAGTATTTTATTGTAAAAGTTTAGGTCTCAGCTTTTCTATCAGCTTTCAATGTGCTACTTAACTTCTTGACATTGAGGAAGTTACTGCTGTGACTAAACTGCAGAAAGGCACTTTCTAAATGTCCACAGACACGTGCATGGGAATACATCTATTTTATATATATATATATATAAAACAGGCCAATTCAGAAGCCTTAGCAGCATTAAACAAGATATTCCACTGTAAATATCTAATGCTGATAGAAAGTTCACCCTGTTACATTTAAGAACAGATGTTTTGAAGGTAAAGCTTTTTACACAGCCTCCCACTCTAAAGTAGAAAAAAGCAGTTACAAATCAGCACTAACTTTTATATCCTCCAGTAAAGTCAAAGTCATTTTAAAAATACAGTTTTAAGAAGTTAACTTTGATGCTGAACCTTTTTCTTTCTTTTCTCCATGCAGTTTCAGATGTTAGCATTTACACATAGGCTACACCATGACACATGAACATATAACAGGGTTATAATTAGTCTTTGCTGATGTCAGCTGAAGACATCCACACGCTTCCATGCAAGGCTGCTTTCCAGTTAGAAAACCTTGATATAAATCATATATTATGCATTTTTTCCCTCTAAATTTTATCCCATATCACTGACTTAAAAGTAAGTAGCCCCCTAAAACAAGCTAGCATGCACATTGTTAATCCTTTTTGCTCAGAAGATCAACCATGTGTAAAATAGGTGTATGTTCGTGTAATTGGCTACAGTATTTTGCTCCGTGGTTAAATGCATGATTTCCTCTAATAGAATGCCAGTGTGGCCTACATCACATTTTCTACTTCATAAAGATCCAATGAGCTGTGACCACAGGCTCCCCAACTTTAATGGAAAGTTCACTTGGTGACTTCCGAGTTTAAATTGTCCCTTTCTACTGTGAATCAATAGATTTGAAACACATTAATGGATCTCTTCCCCAAAAGCTTTAATCCCAAGAGACTTCGACAGGAGATCTAACCCAGATTTATCACACCAAACCCGAGGTCCTCCCTCTTTATAATACAACAACTGAATAGTGGAGACACCTCCTTGCTGCAAGCCACACACCTGCCCAGGTGTGCAGGTACCAGCAGCTTTCAGTATTTCCTTTTTAAAATGCTGGAAGCAGTCTTTACAAAGCTGTGGAGTTTTCATAAACAGTATTCTACTGCTCAACATTTATTTGTTCCCACCAAGAACAAAAATATTTGATTCAATTCCATGTACATAAAGAAAGATGCAAAACACCCACATGCAGCTCCAGCTGAGGATTTTTTACATCTTTGCAGCCAAAGAACTGTTCTTATATTTAAAAAAAAATTAAAAGGCCTACTTTTGATTAGTTTATTGATTTTATTGTATTTTTAGATAGCTACCTCAATGGACAAGAAAATGGGACTAAATAAAATCAAGGGAGTGTGTACTTAAAGAGTCCCACTATTCTCACCAAGACTTGAAACATTCTATATGGAGATGTAAGTCTTAACCAGCATTTTAAATAATTTCAGAAACCTTTAAAACCCCATCACAGTCTGGGAACATCAGAAAATAAATCTAGAGGCTGTACCTGAGTCAGGAGAATGAGGAAAAAGGGTGTGTGGGGGGACTGACACGAACAGGCTGAGTCTCAAGGAACCTCAAAAAACACCGAAGCAATTAATGAACACGTTCAAATCAATTCAGCCAGTGGATAAATTAAGATTGGGAGGTTAAATTAAAGAACATACAAGAATCAAGACAAGGGTTCCTCACACACAGGGGTTCCCTTACAAGAACAAAGTGTTTGGAAACTTTTGATGAGCATCTCCAGAGAGTTTTTGGCACAATCACTGGGACAAAGTGGAAGCAAGAAGGAAGAGAATTAAAACAGTAAAAACCTGGAGTGAATGTCACCTGAGGTCAAGACTGGAAGGGCAAGAACACTTAGTGCTCTTTTCAAGCAACCTGAAACTTTTAAGGCATTAATTGGCTTCAGAAGAGAGTCAAGCAATTCCTAAAAAAGTAACGTGGTACCTAGACCCTCTTATAAAAGAGAATAAATTTATGAGAAATCAGCTTTTTCAAAGCCCAGCACCTAAAATGGGAGCTGAAAGCACCAGCCTAAGTGCAAAATGAGAACCACAGAAAAATCAATGATTCCAATTTGTAAAGAAAGCACAAATCAAATATTGTTAATATGATAGATAAGTACAATATAAACTATTTCTACCACACACATTAAGGGTAAATCGCTTGAATAAATTCTATTTTTATGAAAAAATACTGCAAACATCATGCTGACGTGTCAGGAAAGTGAAAATAATAACACTGGCATTATTAGCACTATGTGCTGTTTCCTAGTGATTTCCCAGAATCATCTATTTTCACTTCAAGCTGCTGTTTAAATCCCCTTTTCGCCTCACCAAATCTAGTTTTGTTTTACATTCATTATACAATTCCTGCAGCCTATTACTTACATTATTACTATAATCCTCACTTCATTGCAAACAAGAAAAAGAGGCAATGCTTTTCCATTCAGAATTTCAGGAGGTTTTGATGATTTCAGCAGGGGACTGTGAGTTTCATTCCATTTTGGGAATGAAAATAGTGTTGGTCGCTGATTTTTTTCCTTCCCTTACATAGCAAGGTAGAAACAACTTTTTGAGAGAAAAAAAAAAAAAAAAAGAAAAGAACAATCTCTGACATGGCCAAACAGAAGAGGAATATGTTAGCACACTAAAAAAGGTCAAACCCAGCTCCAAGGGTCAGAGAACAGACCTTGTGAAGAGCCCTTCTGCTGGCAGAAGAATCCAACTCTGCTTCTCAGCCTGGGCTTTCACACTCCAGATCATCCCCTGCACTCAGCAACTCCAGCCCCTCTGCCTCTTTTTAAATTCAGGTTGCAGAAAAAAAAAAATTCCTAAGCATTATTTTGTAATAGAAGTCCAGATTAATATCAAAAGAGGTTTGAGGTGTTTGCCTCTGTCCAACAGCTGAAACACAATTTAATTTAATAGCTCTGGAGAGCACACAGAGAATGAACTATAACTGAGGGCATAAACATGGAAATTATCATTGCAAAAGGATCTTTCTCACCGTCTCACAATAGTAAATAGAAATAGATGGCCGTGGGTTTGCCAAAAGATACATTTATCTTCACCCAGGGACTGTTTCTTCCCAAGGGGTCTGGAAAGTAGGAGCACCATGGAAAACAGAATGAAGCAGCTTAGCATCTGCTGTCCACAGAAGTTTTTGACTAGAAGATGAATAGAAATAAAAAGTTATGACTGTTCCTTGTTCCTTCCAAGATTAATTGCTATAAGAGCTACATTTTTGATATGATCCTACTTACAAAACTTATTTCAGTCATTAATTCTGCTTACCAAATACGCCTTGTACTCAAATACTTCTCTTTATTTTTTCAAATCATTAAAAAAGCATCACAAATTGAAAGGTAAACAGTCCAGCTGCCACTGACAGACAGTCAGTTTAGAGCTTTATTCTGAATAGGGTGGAAATAACCAGGGTAAATACTTGTGTAATAAAAACTACTCACACCACTTGCAACACTATCACTTTTACAGATTTTTCTACAACTTTCAGGTAGCAAAATGGACTCAGCAGCTCAGCCTCCCGACTAAAATAAATACACAGGTCCATGTGTGTATTTGCAAACCCTTCCAGGACAAACAGAGCTGCGGAATAATTGGGGCCAGAAGGACAGAAGGACAGAAGGACATTGGCCTCTGGAGGTGAATGAGCTGCAGCTCTTGCTCAAACTGCACCTATTTCACAATGAGCTAAGTGTTTCACTGTCCAGTCACACTTTCAGTACCTTCAGGTATGGAAAACCCCTCAGGGTCTCTGGAATCACTGGGAAGAGATTCCTCCTCCTCCTCCTCCTGTCTCCCATTTCCAAGGAGCTGCCTGCCACCACTGCTTGTTGTTCCTCAGCTGTGCCCCCCTGAGAGGGGTCCCTGAGAGGACCCTCCGTGCCCCTGCCTGCTCTCCAGCCTCTCTGGGAGTATCCGGCAGGAATCCTCAACATCCTCTGCTGGGACACGACCTGCTCCAGCCTCCCCCCAAACCCCTCCTGCCTCCGGGACATCCTGTTCCACACACAGCTCCAAAAGAGCCCCAAAAGGGCAGGAGCAATAATTCAGCCTTCCTGAAGTCCTACAAAAGAATCCTTATCTAAGAGTTAATGCCAGGACAGTGGGAGCATGTGGAGATGAGATTTTATTTTTTATTTTTTGCACAGCAACACGAGGATCTCCTCTAAGATGGTGAGGAGTAATGCCACTGCTAACACTAACACCCAGGTGCTGCTCACTCAAGAGCAAGGGTGAAAATTAAGGAAAACTGTCACTCTTAGTTGTTAAGTGTCTTCATTAGACAAGAATGAGGATAATTACTGCTCACAAAATTCGCAGTGTGAGAAATCCTCATCCATTTTCTCTCCTGTTGATGTGCCACACAGCAAAGGGCTCACACTGGGGGCACTTCTGCACACACCAGGGGAGGGAGGGGAGAGAAAATTCATCACAGTGCAATAGAACCCATGCCTCAAACCAGCCTCCATCACTTTACATGTCCCAGAACCACAGAAAATTCTTGTTAAGGTTTCTCTTGTTTGTTTATTAATAAAATACGTTTGGGATGCAGAACACTACACAGGTGCTGCTTCAGCCACGGCTGACCTGCTGCAGATTGGCTGAAAAGAAGCACTGACAGACCCTTCTTGTTGGGTCCATCATCAGGCAGCTCCCCTCCCTCCAGCCCTCTGGACAAGAGCATCTTCAATGGCCCCATTTAAATCAGCAGGCCTGGCTGGGGAGGGCTAAAGGACAAAGTGGTGGCTGTGAAGGACATTTGTGATCTTCTCAGAGGCTCCTTGGGAGGCAGAAATCCACCTTGTGTCCCCACCCAGGCCATCAGTCAGGGGTAAGCAGGCACTTGCCTCGCCGTGGTTATGAGGTGTGTTTATCCCAGGTGGATGGGGGCCCCTCACCAACCCTGTTAATGGGGTTACACACAATCCCACACACCCCCCACAGCCTGGGCAGGGCACAGGGACCCAAACACAGCCACGGAATGATCCACTGCCCTCACCTCGTGCAGCAGAAAAGGCTTGGGACAGCGAGGGTTTTTACAAATAACTCTGATTCTCCTTGGGCAGCCTGATGGAATCCTGCGTGGGGTCAGGTGGGATAAACCCCATAAAGGTCTGCCACCTCTGAGGGGCCAGCCCTCAGAGAAATGGCTTAAAATAATAGTGAGACAACTTCTCTGGATGTGCTTTGTTAAAGAAAAGGTTTTAATAATGACAAAAGTAACAAACAGCATTGAACAAAAGGAATATAAGCTGAACAGAGTGCAGAGAGAGCTCTTGCACTGGCTAAGGCAGTCTAAAAAAGCCCAGGGAAGTTCTGTGCAGCCTTTTAAGCACTGAATGGTCCAGGTGGGCTTTTTGGCACCTTGGCCAATGAAATTGGCAACAGGTTTAGAGGTGCAGGTCCAGGTGTCCAACTGGTGTTGGCCAATTACTGCAGACCCACAAATCCTCTGCAGGCCCTGGGGATCTGTGAAGGGACCCTCCACATCCTATGGATGTTTGCTGCTCCTTCCAACAGCCCACACAAAAGCCTTGTCCTATTCACTCTACTGTCCCATTACAAGCAATTAAACCCGAGGCATAATGACAGAGAGTGAGAGGGAGCCAATATCCTTAGAAAATATTGTCATTCTTAGCCAATGATTCCCAATATTCTTGGAAAATTCCAGCTGTAGCCACCAGCATGTAGCACACTCTGAGTGCACAGGGTGGCACTGCTAAAGGAGTGCTCTGCTGCCAGAAAGCAAAATCAAAAGCTCTACTGAAACAAATATTGTACATTCCCCTGGCAAAGCTAAAAGTCCAACTGGAACAAGAGGGACCAAGAGGGCAAGTAACCAAATGGAGATGAGCAGGTGGATGTGAGCAGGATACACAGGCAGCTCTTTGGAGAGAGGGAGGTGTCTGAACTGACATTAACTGAGCTGAAAACCAGCCACAATCACTCTTTCCTATCAGTATTTCCTGTCTCCAGGTGTTGCTCTGCACTGCAGCAAGGCTGGGGTCAGCTGTCTGAACACAAATATCTGGTGCCACTTCTGACCCTGGGACACCCAGCCTGGGCTCCATCTGCTCCTCCAGCAGCACAGCCTGCAAATCCAAGGTCACACCAACCAGATCCTATCAAAGATGAGGCAAAGTGGGAAACATTTGAAGTAGAAAGCCATGTGAACGATTATTTTCCAGCTATTATTTTTACTTCTCTATTTCTATTCGCACTGATTGCACTTATTTCAATTATTCTATCTGCTGATATTTTAGCTATTAAGCAGCAAGAAGATATCAGCCAGTTTGTTTGCCTCTTTTCTCTGTCAAGTCATTCTTTTGCAGAGAAATTTGAGTAAAGTCCTATTGAAGCAAAGAAAACCAAGACACTGCTAAGTTATTTATCAGCATTGTACTGGTGTTTTTTCCATACCATTTACAGAAATGCATTTTGCCTACAATGAAAGGTGGAAGACTGAGGCTTAGGAGATACATGATTTGTACCTGGGCACATAATGACTATTATGTTCCTTACACAAAACTCATCATTACCTCCTCCTTTTTTCGTGATAGGACCACTCTGGCATTGTAATTAGCTTTCTAATAAAGCACTCCCTCCATCAAAAGTCCAAACTTCCCCACATTTCTACCTGAGGACTCAATGAAAAGCAAAAATAGACAATAAGAAGCCAGCATACTCTATATTTACAACGTGTGAATCTGCTATTTAAAAAAGCCTTTGAAATTTTTAACCCCCAATTCTAACTCCAGAACTCTGTTTCTAAAAATGTAATACTCGAGAAGTGAAAAATACTGTCTAAAATGTTCTATGCATGTGATTTCCATGCAATTATCCATTTGTAATCTGCAACTGCTTTATGTTTTAACTAAAGATTCAAAAGGTATTTTTTACTGGTTTTGTCCCATGAATTATAACAAAACCTGAAAAATCTAGTAATATTTAGTGAGCAAATTATGAGCTCATTTTCAAACTTCAGGTCAGGAGCAATTTCACTTACTGTACACTGGAAAGACACCCAGCAAATCTAAAAGTTATGAAAAAGATAATAGGAATCCACTGTGGTTTGACTCTTGAACATTACACTATTCACTTTTTTAAGGGGAGGGGAAAAAAATCAAAAAAAACCCAACAAAACACCCAACACAATACAAAATTCAAGCAAAGTAAAAAAGGTTTCAGATAAAAAATTGTTATTCATATGCAGCACATAATCATTTGGTTTTATATTAAAGATATTTAATAAGAACACCTTAGGAATCAGGATAAGGATTTTAGTTCTTAGTTCTTCTTTAGTTCTTCTTGATGCAAATAAAATCAATGCATCTGATAAAAACTAAACCACACCCAACCCAAACCCCAGCCCTTAACAGAAATCAAACTGTTACAGAAGACAGCAAATTCTGCTGAAAGGTGAAGGTGCAGTTGTCTGTTACACCTGGAATTATGATCCATATGAACCCACGTGCATTCTGATCCATTATCAATTTTAGCATTTAGTACAGAATGCTTTGTCATTGTCTAATATTGAGACTAGAACATAACGATAATTTCCCCTCATTACAAACAAACTTTCCTTCTCAAATAGTATTTTATATTTCACATGCAGAAAAATACATATTTCTGACATTTTTTTTCTCTTCTGGTCATAGATTAAGTAGCAAAGTTAATTACATTTAAACAATTTTCAGTAAATCTAAGTAAGTTACCAAATTTTCACTGCTGGCAATAAAAATACAAAAGAAATGCTTTTGACAATGAGTAGATGAGGCAAATTTTCCAGGTCACTGTCACATAAATGATAAAGCAGGCTGCCAAGAAACCCCTCAGCACAGACTCCCTGGATCTGGGAACTATTTGATATTTCTCTGCACAATTCAGGCACTGCTGAACTCACTGAACACGCTACAATAGAGATCTCCCAGAGCATGCCAGCAAATCCACAAGGGTAATTTAAGCAGCACTGGAAGAACATGTCTTTTAAACTCCTAAATGAAGATATTCAGAAGCTCATGTAATTGCCTGGAATCTCTAGAGTCAGTTCAGACAACAAATTCTGTTAAAGGATTTCCTCCCAGGGAAGGGTCACCTTAAAGACTAACAGGGGAAGACAGCGAGTCCATTAGATCAGGGGACCAAATCCTCCACCAGCCTGACATGTAGATACAAGGCAGGAAAGGTGTCAGGAAATTAATGAGCCATTGACTGGGCCACGACTAACACCCAAAAAGAGTAAAGAAGTGCAATGGAATTGGATATCAATCTACCTCTGGCAGCCCTGCAGTGCCTTGTAACACCAAGTAAAAGAGGATGGATGGAGCAAGCGGAGCACAGGCTCCAGTCACCTGTCCAGTAAGTCACTGAAAAAGAAAAGCAAGACCTGTAATGCCTGCAAGCCTCAGGGGACCATTCCATGAGGATTCTAAGCCACAGAAGGAGAGGCTGGACATGCAATGCTTGTTTCTCCCTGAAACATTCCCTTGTTGCAGAGGTGAGTACACACAGAACAGGTAAAGTCACACACACTGCAGTGGCAATGTGCTTATCCCCAGATTATTGTGCATGACACCTCTCCTCCCAGCCCCACGAAACACCAAATCCCCTCTGTCACTTCCAAATAACAAGGAGTGCAATGCAGGCAGCACTTGGAAGAGCAAGGCAGGAATAGTTCTGGCCCACATGACAGGGCATCTCTTTAAAGAGCCACAATAAGACCATAAAGGGACATTAGAGACAGACATTTAACTGAAACTCAGGGTAATATCCTCCACTGGGAGTATTAGCACTTAATTGGGAACAAACTAAGTGACTGACTTAATTCTGATGTATTGCACCATCTGTAGAGTCCAGGTTATAATTGATAGGCCAGCTGGATGTGGAGCAAGGTACAGCATGTGAAACACTCTGCTGTGCTTCTCACTCATTATTACTTTGCTAAACTGTTAAAGTTTAAATTGTCCTTTCCATTAAATGGGCATTGTTTCATACTCAGTCCTTGTTAATTAATACGTTATGAAATAGGTCATGGCTTTCAGTACATGATAAGACTGTTACTCTGAAAATCTCCTTGTTTTCTCTTTCCACTATAAAATTACCTTAACAATCCACATGAAAGAGGTCATGGAGCTGCTCATGGCCACGACGCTGTGCAAACACATAAATTAAAGGAATTTCTCAATTCTTATACCAGCTCTGACAAATTGTAAAGCAAACTCTGATTCACTTTTCACACTTAAGGTGAAAATCAGTGGGTTTGAGACTGGTGAAGTTTGTACCACTTTATTGCTGAGGTGATTTGATCTGAGAACCATAAGGTTGGCTTATTCTAAACTATGGGTAACTTTGCAAACCCTCTTAAATGTGTTTTATAACATATTTCAATAGTTGGTCAGGAGTGTCTGGGCTTTGGAACAGGCTTCCTTGTATCTTGTATAACAAAATCCAAAGGGATTAACCTGAAAGTCTCACTGGCAACAGCAGATATGAAATACGAGACATTTTGAGCATCTTTCTTTCAATGGTATGAAACAATTCTCACCAAGGACTTCACCTATTTTACCTTAACTGTACAGCAAAGAAAAATAATTTAATATGATCCTATATAAATCCCTACTGCCTTAGTACAAAATGGAAGTTATTGTAATAAATGGGCTATTGATGGATTCCATGATTTATATCTCTTTGCATGAATGCAATTGGGGTGTAGTTGAACAGAGAAACTCTGGAATTCTGACTCACTGACCGTGAGCAGAAAAATCATCAATGGTTAATTGCAATGAAATTTCTCTTCTGATGGGAAGGTAGGATCTAACAGGTCCATTCCCACTTTTATATTGATTTCAGAGCTCTCAGAACTGACACTGTGTACCCCAAGCTGTGGCAGCCCCAAATGCAGCAGTTTCCATCATTGCCTCATGTTCCCCTCCAGACACACCAAGGCAGGAGCTGCTCTCACCCCCTGAGCTGACACTGCGAAACCAAGCTACACCACAGATGTTAATAAAAAGAAATAAATACGGCACAAGTGGTGAAACAACAAAACTCACTATCTGCCCTGCAACAAAAAAAGCCAGCATTTCACTTTGTGTTGATTTGTGCTCTTCCCTGAGACATCAGGAACTTGTCTGCATTCCAAAATGCTATTGATACACTTCATTATGCTGCTCCTGCCATGTCACCAAACACATGTGGAATTATTTGGGCTCTGAAAGATGGAATTACATTTGAATACATTTTTGTTTTCACATTAAAACAGAAACACATCTAGAGGACAGCGCTTTTCAGAAGAAACTTGGGAGCAAGTTTATCTCATAAATGCTCACTGGTGTTTCAAACATTTTCTAGGGGAAACAAAAATAACTTGAAGCTTCTTATCACCTGACCCATACTGCAAAAGGTCGCTGCAGACAGATCAGTGTTGGAGCAGCAGCCATTATTAAGCTCCAAATGGCCTGGATTCTTCCATTTTTCAGTGGAGAAATTTCATCCACCATCGATTAAATCCATTATACAAGTCACTGCTTCACGTCCTGCACACATCAGGAAATCTCCACACACCGACACAAGCACAGAAACACCAGGTCAGCGGGATCTACGCTTAAAAATGCACTCTGAGTTAACAATTGTTTTCCCAGGTAACAAGAAAATCACTCTGAACAGTGACCAATGCCTCTCCTTCGCTATGGATTCCGTGCAGCTCCCCACAAGAAAGTGAATCAGTGAGCAGGAACCAGGCTGGGAAGGGGCCACGGTGCTGCATGCTGCATTCTTCCATCACAGAGCACACCCAAACCCAAAATAAAAAGCTCCAGAAGCACGTGCAGCTCCTGGGTTTATGACTGACACACTGATCTCTCAATAAACACCAGCAGCAGAATGTCCCACAGCCAACACTTAGCTGCAAGGAAGGCAACTACCAGCTACAACCACCAACACGGAAACAGAAAAAAATAGATCATATTTAAAAACGCAACTTGTGTTATTTCTAATTTTTCTCGAGTGTGTTGTCACAATGCAGCATCTCTGCAGGCTGCTTGGAATGGAAGGCACACAGCCCCTCTCATAAACAGAGATAACCTGAAATTAAAATCATAAACCAGCTGATAAGCAGGGACGTGGTTTGAAAGATGAAAGATAAAGCACCATATGCAAATCCAGTTCTTACTCTAATGTAATGTAATATATACACACCTTTTAATTGCTTACTTCAGTAAAAGCACAACGAGGCAAGGAACAAAACCTCACCAGACGGAATTTACTCTTGTTCTTACATTTTCAGACTTAATTGGAAATATTTTTTGGGCACGCATACAACATTTGCTGCAAAATTTCAATAACAAAGTACATTTTGGTGAATCTTTACAGAGGTGAAAACAAAGCTCTTTGTACTTTAAAAATGCATCTGATGTGAATACAAATGTATGATTTATTCCAACTAACCTTGCCTTATTACAAAGTAATAACTAGAAAAGATTATGACACAAAGTGGAAGGAGGGGGCTGACTTTTAGCCAAAGGGAACACAGAAATAAATTGAGGAATTTTGAAAGTTGAAGCAACAGCAGGCTGCAATTTTGGCTGCCATTAAGGACATTATACTATTCACTGCAATTTCTGTTAACAGAAGACTTAAAAATAAGTGGTTTCATACTAAAAACTGGACAGTAATAAACATCTTTATTTCCACTCAAAGCTATGTTAGTGGCTCAGTATTCTGTGTAGGACATTTCTTTCCTGTCTTACCTGCTTCAAATATTAGTAACTTGTGGTAAAAGAAAAATAATTTTACAATCTCTAAAGAAGAAAAAAAAAAGTCCACAAACCTCTTCTCCAAATTCATAAAACATCCTATATTACCCTTACTGACCAGCTTCTGACCGCAGTGATTTTGCACATAATTTTAATACTGAAATTAAAGCACATACAGCCACTCATATAAAGCACTCACAACCACAATTAAAGCACATACAACCACTCACAAAGTTCTTTGACTGGGATATTCAAAGAGAAATCCTAAGGAAAATGTCAATTTTCTGAAAGCATTTGCCTCACTGACTCTGTTTTGTATCTCGGTGCTGGTTTGTACCTTTAGGTAAGTTAGGACAGGTATTTACAGCAAAATCCTGAGAGACATCAGATCAAAGGGACAATCACAAGGCTCCAAAGGTGTTCTAAAAGCAGAGTCTGGGAGAAGCTCAGCAGCTTTTATCCCTCAATACCCCAAGGAGAACAGAAAGATCTGATTTCAACTCAGCTTCTCTTCCCCAGAGCCACCACCTCCCCAGCAAGCTGAACACGAGTCCCCTGTTTGTGAGCCAAAAGGGCTCCAGCAATGCACAAAACTCAGCCAGCCTGAATGAGAGGCAGCACTTCAAACCCTGCCCCAGCTCAGGGACACAGCTCCAGCTCCTCCTCCTGCCTGCAGGAACCTGCACCTTTCTGCAGGTTCTCATGCACATCTGGCTCCTCTGGCTTGCACAGGAGTACAAATGCAGCCCAGACCACACTGCATGGGTGCTCCAGCACTGCTCAGGAAAATAAAAAATGTTATGTACTGTTTTGTCTTATTCTTCACCTCCCTCCCCAAAAAAAATTCTTTCATTTTCTTTTTTGCCCTATGCTGTTCTGTCGCTTTTCTCTTTGATCCTCTGTTGATCCCGCCCTCAGCATCCTTGCAGCTCCAGCACTGCTTAGGAAAATCAGATTGAAGGAACACAGACTGCTAACCCAGGCTGTCCCAGGAGTCCAGAGCACTGCCACCAGCCCATCTTTGGTGACAGCTCTGCACAGAGCCCCTGAGCCACAGCCCCAGCTCCCCCACCTGCTTTAATGAAAGGCCTTCTCACAAAAACCAAACACATCAGCATCAAGAAAGCAAGATATGGAGGGTTCATTTTTCAAGTCTGATCAAACTGGGGAACTACTTGTTGGTGCGTGTTCTGGATCAAAGGAGGGGTCAATAGGGGATCAAAGAAAAAAGTGACAGAACAGCAGAGGGGATAAAGAAAATTAAAGACAATTTGGGGGGAGAAGGAGAAGAATAGGACAAAACAGTACAGAATAGGCCCATTTAAGTAACATTTTTTATTTTAGGAGCCCCTTGGCTATGCCTTGGCTCAGTTTTATCTGCAGGATATATCATTTCTCACAAATTTTCCTGCAGTAGCCTTTTGATGAGGTGGCACAGTAATAAATGGGGAGATAATTTGATGTGTTGAACTTTTATTGCTAGTGAGGAATAAAAGGATTTTCAGCTCCCTGGCTGAGTCTGCAGTACTGACAGCTGGAGCAGGGAGGGAGAGCTCCTCCGGATTAAACCACAAAAGGAGAATGGGTATGGATTTCTCATAAAAATAACTTCAGTGATAAAACACAGCAGCACTGAGTACCTGTAAGAATTAAACCATGATTACCAGCTGAGTTTATGAAGTTGGCCTGTCATTCTCAAACAAATGAAAGAGTGGGGACATTCACACACAGGCTGTACTGGGAATTCACTGGAGCCCTGTGCAGCACTGGAAGATGTGAGGGAGCC
>VZSR01003816.1:1408419-1422339 GCA_013398615.1 Brachypodius melanocephalos | reverse complement strand
GAGCAGGGGGTTCATGCAGAAAAAAAAATCAAAAAACAACAACAATCCACACAAAGCAATTAAAAATCACGCGCTGTTTTTCCCTACTTTTGATTACTATTTTTAATCGGCCAAATAACTTGACGAACACAACTGCTCTGAACAGCAGCTCCATTGCTGTGCGTGAAGCCCAGCAGCTGACAGGAAATTCGCTTTAGCTCAGCCCAGATTGTGGATCTGTGTCCATGAGGCACAGACACCCTGGGCAGAGCGGGATCTGTCTGGATTCCCTGGAGCAGTGGGGCTGGGGCACCCCAAAGCTGCAGCAGAGCCAACATCACTGAAATCCAGAGCCCAGCACCTTCCCAAAGCCTGCTGTGACCTTCAGCATCCACAATTCCTCAATCCTGAAATCCACACCCCAGCATCTTCCCAAAGTGTACTGTGACCTTCAGCATGCACAGGTGCCCACAGCCACACCCTGCAGCTCAGCTGCTCTGCAATAAATGCATCTCCCTGGGCTGCAGCTCCACCAGCACTGCAACACCATGGCTGTGTCTGTGCTGCCCCATGGGCCACTGAAACCTCACCCAGAATTTACCATTAAAGCCCTCTCTGCCTGAGTAACGTTTTAAGGCAAATGGACACAGAGAAAAGCAGGAGGAAATTAAGTCAAGAGGCACTTTTGAGAATTTTTTTTTCTGAAGAGCAGAGGAGATGTTACTGCTGTTGGTGTTATTTAATGTGTCTTTTCACTTTCTCCTTGCCTGCTGAAGGATAGTCATGAGTTGAGTCAGGGTTGCTTTCGTATAAAGACCCAAGGCAAGTCAATAGGTTCAAGATGAAGAAAATCCCAAACACTTAAAGACTCCAGTTGTCATTAGCTGCAAAGTTTTACCTGTCAGCCCTTCTTCTCCAACCCTGGGGCTTATGGTCAGGTGTGATGTGTGCCCTGGTCTAACCTCCAAACCCTGTTCCTCCCTGCTGAAGAAATGCTCTCTCAATCAGGGTGTCACCGAGCTGTGACAAACCCCAGAGGAGCCCCGTGCACCCGGGGACACAGCACAGCTGCACAGCAGTCACACTGTTCACAAACTGCAGACAATTTAACTGGATTCACTGGAAAAGGCACAGAGGAGGCTGGAGGCAGCCAGCAGAAAGGATCCCACCTGTAGCACAGGATGGAGATTCATCTCCAGAAAGATTTAAAATTCCTCAGCTGGAATTTTGCTGCATCTTTTCCTCCCATTAAAATCTCCTTCTGCCGAGGAGGAGAGAACTTGCAGTGCTGTAACACTGCATCTCTGATTTGGATCTGATGGTTTTGTGTGTTTTAAACGCTTTGGGCATTGGGCAATTGAGGAACTGTGAAGTGCATCAGTCACAGGTGGCTGTGCTGGATGGAAAATGAGGCCAGGAAATATCAGAGGGCAGCACCAAGACCTCAAAAGTCAGCAGAGGTCTGAAGAAGATGCTAAGACAAAAGAGTGAACACATTATGGAAAAATAATAATAATATACTTTCTCAATTTTTTAAAATTGGTATTTCTCCTCAAAGTTTCTAAGAAAGGCTCAGATTTCTTTGAATTGCAGGTTCCAAGCTACCTGGGCAGAGAACTATCTAGAGAATCCATGCACTGGGCCTGTTTTTAGTAGATACTCTGAAGGAGACATTTCCTGAGACATATTTTCTCTAGTAAAAATATCTTCTGGTTAGTTATGGATGTTTAAGAGCAAATACTCCTCTGGAAATTTCAATGACCCCTTAATATTTCTCTAGGAACATTCTAATGAAGAAAACTACACAGAGCCACTAAAAAAAATAATTAAAAATCAGCTTTCAGATTATTATTTCTACAAATCAATTATCAAAACTCTATTAATTTATTCTATTAGCTTAGACACTATTATACTACATTATCTTTCTCTCTTTTAGGATGGCACATGATTTTATTAGTGTCTTCTATCAGTTTTGGAGGTTGAAGGCTTCCGGGTGGAATTTTTTCTCCTCCATCTAATAAAGGTTATTAAGAATTTAAATAAGATTTGAAAGTGAGAATAATTTAGACACCAAAGTAATGGCTATACATATCTCACAACAGTAGTTCATTAGTGGGCTGATGGTCAGTCAACTAAATTAAGGCTTCTCCCTCATTTTGCTCAACAGATTTCCACACAACTCCTGAAATCCCAAACCAAAAATCTCTGCCCCTGCTCAACTGCAAGACTGACAGGAAGAAAGAAGTACAAAACTCTCTACTTTCCCCAGTACCTTGATGGTTGCAGACAGCAACTGTAGCCAGAAATAAAATGGAAGAGCTGAAAACCTCCAAACATACCCTACAGATCTTTAAAAATTCTAATTAATTAGACCAAATATTCCTGTTGGCTTTAGCAGGTGCACTGGCAGGGCTCTGCAGCACACTGCACAGCAGCAATCACACAGGGCACAGACCAGCTCCCTCCCTCTCACACCCTGAGCATGCTAAATCGACTATATGCATGCCACAGAAACCTCAGATGCTAAATTTATGCAACCACACTGCCCCAGATTCATGGCAGGGATAGGACATGAAACTACAGTGACATCATCTTAAAGAATTGCACCTTGCCTCAGCTAAATATTTATTCCAGTTTTATTAATTTTCTAAACTAATTTACAATAAAAATATCCAGTGGCCCAGTTAACCAATTTCCATGCTAAAATTATGGCCAGCAGCCAATCTGAAGTGAGCTGATTCTGCTGAAGAGGTATCTGAGGTCCATTAGATTCTCTACCTGGTGACCCTCGGAGTGGTCTAATAAAATAATTTTGTGACATGTGAATCGCTGAGTGAGAAAAAACCCCGATTACCTTATCAAACTCTGTGAAACTGCATCGATTTATTTTTTAAAAACAGTATTTTAACTCTAGGATGCCATGAGTCAGAGTTAGAGTTAGCAGCAGCTGGCACTTTTCGTACACTGAAAGGAGGAGTCCCAAGGAATGTCTAAGGTGAGATAACCCTTCTGCAAGAAGGAAAAAGCCATTTCATGTCTGCCCAGGGTCCCTGCAGTAAGGTCAGCTCAGGCACGGTTCAGTGCTGATAAATAAAGGCTGCATGTGCCAGGGAGAGGCTGGAGCTGGGTGTGAGGCAGCTCTGCCCTGAGAGCTGGCCAAGGAGACACTTTGTCATCCCCAGCCCAGGGCACTGGGCTGGGAGCCATCCATCACCCAGCTCATCCCCCTGCCCTGCTCCTCGCCCTGGCACACACAGCCCAGCCCTGAGCTCCTCCAGGGCAAATCAGAGCAGCAGAGAATGAAAAATCACCTCCAGCCCAGGCACAGCCGGCAGTTTTCTGGTTTTCCTTTGGCAAGAGGCACAGGGCAGGGAGAGGGGATGGCTCAGTGCTGTGCCCCTTCCTCTGCAGGGACAGAGCTCCAGCTCTTGCCCAAATTACTGCCCAAAAGCAGGGCAGAAACCCCAGCTCAGAGCCAAGAGCAGTGCCAGCTTTTGGGTGCTGGCAGGGGTGTCCAAGGCTGCAGGGATGCCCCGTTTGTAGAGCCCAGGCATGGCATTGAAGGGCTCTGAAAGCCTCCAGTGACTGCTGAGCTGCAGCTGATCCTCCAGAGCACTGCCTTCCCCAATCACTACATTTATTTAATTACACCTCCAGCCTCAGTGTGCTTTAACTTAAGAACCAGCAATTCTCTTGCATTTTAATTTTCGTTTTAAACCCGGCTCGTTGCAAATGTCATTCAAGGCACAGGCGTGCCCTGCCGACATCAAACCTGATTGAGAGGAGCATTGTTTTACCAAGAGTCACCTGAAGAAGAGAATAATTTTGCTAGCTGGTGAGATCTGCATATGATGGCATTATAAAAGGCTTTGTTCCAATTTCTGTTTTCTTTTCTGCAACTTGAGGACAGCTTTGATTTTTTTAATATTACTAGGAAATTAAAAAGACAAGGTGGTTTTTTCTTTCCCCCCAGGAGTTTTTTTAGCTGTGTCTAATAACTACCTTAACACACACCTTTTGCTTTGTCCTTGTGCTGAAAAACAGGTCCAGTTCTGCAGGCTGCTGACTGATGAAGATCTATCCCAATGTGCTTCAGAGGTTAAAAGAGAACAACTGCAGTTCAAATGAACATTTCTCAGCTCACGCCATGCTTCAGCATGCCTTGCAAAATCCACAATGGCACTTCTCAGCTTGCTCATGCTTCCTTCCTTCTCACTCTAAAAGCAACTGAGAAGCATCACAGTTTGTTATACCTGAGTTCCTCCTTGCACGATGCAACATACTGCCAATTTTTAACATATTTGAAGTAGTTTTAAAGAGAATTAAAATCTGAAATGCAATTAGTTGCCACCTGCCTAGTTCAGAAGCTAAATTAATTCTCCTGTACAGAAAAACGAGACCATTGTTAGAGAAGCATTTTGCTCGTGAGAAAAATAATCCAAAATAGAGCTTTCCTTGAAGAAAGGCATGAGAAAAAAAATCCTTCCAACTCTTCTCATAAAAAACCCAACCAAACCACCCAAACCTCAACACCTCATGACTGTAAATTTGTAGGTAAATGGCTGAATTGTACAGCAAGCTGAAAATGAAACCCTTTTCTCATTAAATTCCAATTTAATGTTCTGTAGTTGTATGAATAAGTCTGACAGAAACCAGACATTCCAGCTCTCCACACTATGTCAGTTCTTGCCTGTATAGCTCAGAAATAAATTCTGACCAAACACTATTGCAATGCACTTACATTTTGAATAAATACTTTGAAGGAGAGTGACTAAGAAGTGAAGGATTTACTTGAGCAGCAAGAATGCTAGAGCAAGATCTGACACTTTTCTAAATGTTACCAAAAAATTACTTTTTTTTTCTTCAGAGATTTATTTTTTCACAATGATGAATAATACCTAATTTACTCTAAGTACAAAAATAACATTTTCTGTAATTTTTACTAGCCAGTCTTTAACTGAGAAAATTAATACCTCTCGCTTTTCTATTGAACAGGTGAAATTAGTTTGTCAGAGTTAATAATTCACATATAAGCTATGTACACACAGCAACCAACTGTGCTACATCACACATGAATCCTGTCACACACAGGCAACTCATCTGTCTGTCAAAATCAAAACCAATCTATTAAACTTATTAATTACAAATCTGAGCCTACTCACCTTCAGGCAGCTCTTATGGGAGAGGACTAAGAAATTAGGGGACAAGAAGAGTGAGAAAAGTGAAATATATAAGCACTGTTGCAGTAATTTCTGCAGTGGCACATTAGAAATAGTGAAAGAACTGGAATTATTCCATTATTCAGGATGAAACTGGCCCAGTGGAGAACAAACCACAACAGGGGAAGGACAAGCTCAGGGTCTCTCAGTGTCTCTGATTATTGTTGCTACTTTGACAAGAAAATATTTGCAGGAGGTATTTTTTCAGACATGTCATTCAGAACAAATGTTAGCTAACAAAATCAGATGGAATCTGCTAAACATTGCTTTAATTAAGATTTCTCTCTTGAACTAGTCTTTAAGCACATCACTGAAGTTACTACAGGCTTACAAAACAGAATGGAAATTATTTTTTTCCTCTTTCTTTTCCAGCTACTAAAATCAATATAGTTGCTTCCATCCAAGTAACACGACTGCAAGAACAGAGAAAAATCAGCTTCAAGCAATGATCCACGTTCACAAATCTTTGTTCATAGCCCCATTAACATCCTCAGCTTCATACAGGAGGCACAAGAGGTGTGCTGCAGGGGAGCAGCAGAGATCAACAGCCAGAGGAGGTGTTATTTACTCCAGATAAACTGCACTGTGTGCCATCACTTTCCCAAGCTCTTAGTGAACCGTATTTGGGTTGTATTTTCACTGAATCACTCCTCTGGATTTATCTCAAATGCAGATCAGCGTTTGATACCACGGAACTGGGAGGTTTTTATTGCAGCCCACTGGTGCACATGACTGTTCAGCAAAACAGCTCCAGGCAGGCAGAGAAGTCCACATGGGTTTGCTTTGACTCATAACCACCAACTCCCCGTGGGTTGTTGTGGCAAACACCTAATGGAGAGCCAGGGCTCATTTGCTAGTGTCAAACCTAATGTTTAATAGGCCTCCCGGGCTTCCTTTTTATTGTTGGGATTTCTACAAAATAATAATAATAAAAAAATTTTTAAAAGGCAATAAAAATGAAAACAATTTTAAAAAAATCTGGAAAGCAATTATTTTCTCCACTCCTCCCTCAGCTGCAGAGCTCAGGATTCTCTCTCTGGGAAGCATCCAGCAGTCCCAGCAGCTTTTCCCAAGACGGCAGCTGACATTCCACCTCCCAGCCTGGCGCTGATGTGCGTGGAACTCGTACAATGAGCCTTGACATTTGTCATTGTACTTAGCTACAAATGCATTACAAGAAATTACAAGGGATGCTATCAGAAAATTGCAAACCCAGTGAGTGTTTCGCCTAGTTACTGTAATTCCTCAATGCTGCTCCAATCTTGTGCAAATTAGAGCCACTTACAGCTCTGAAAACTGACAGGAAGCCGAATGAGGTTTTCATTATGCTTTTAATAGTCTTCCTGGGTTCCTTGCTGCTGAAAGATTCTTGAGGAAGAGCTCTACAGCCTGCCTACCTCCACATTCATGGCAGGTGCAGGCACTAACCCAGCATAGTCCATTACCCTGTGCTGAACCAAATTCCCTTTCACAAAAGGGAAGCAGCAGTAGTATAGAAAAAAATATAAAAAAAACCACCCTGAGAAGCCAGGAAGGAAATTTGATTTACATTGCCTCAGTACTGTGAACGCTTCCTTCATGGCTAAAGGAATGGGAGCGTTTTCATCAGATTTTGCATTTATAAATCACACCTTGTAACAGATTTATGGATACTCAAGGGAGTTCCCAGTGGCTCCTGTAACACTTCATTGGTGCTGACTCCAAACCTCCTGTGCTGACTGCCTCCAGTTCAGTGCAGAGAACACTCACACCCCTAAAGCCACCCAAGGTTTATGGAAGTGACAGCTTCAAGGACCTGGGAATCCTTGCAGAAGGAAGGCCAGGATGGTTACCTAAACTTATCCCATAAAGTTATCTCATAAAAGTGTGTGTGACGTAGAAAAATTATAAAAGAAAGGCCTTATAAAATCAGGCCTGCTCTATTAAATTAATAGCTAGCCTGTTATTTCTTCTAAGTGCAGTTAACAAGCAATTTGTAAGTTCTCATATGAAGCTATTTTGAGAATGAGAAGTTCCTTTTACACAACAATCTATTCTGAAGGTGAAAAATAACTGCACCTGTAATAACAAGGGATTTGTCCCATGAGAATCAGTAAAGAAAATACATAAACAATCTGAGAATAGACAGATTTGATGGACAAGTAAAACATCTTTTACTAACCAATAGAATAATTAACAAGAAAGCCATTAACCAATTAAAAGTCGCCCTCGAGGTTTGTAAAAACTGTATAAAAACAGCCATAATAAAGATTCTTCTGAGCCTTCTGAAAGCTGTCCACCCTAACAAGGCTACAAAAGTGCCCCGAGGTGTCACTGCAGACACATCCATGATAACACATCCCCAAAGGGGCTGAGGAACACAGAATTTGCACAGAAACTGCATTTCCCTGGGGATTTCAGCTGCATCATCCTCCCACCTGAGCTCCTGCTGTGCTGATGGAGCTGCCAGGTGAACAGGGCCACACACAGCAGGGAAGGCGAGGAGCAGCCCAGAGCTGCTGAGAGCCCTGGGGAGAAGGATTTGTGCTGGGATCCTCCCTGTTCAGGGCATCTCCTGGCTTCACCTGGCCCTGCCTGTGCTCAGCTCTGTGCAGATCCCCACCGAGGCTGCTGGGTCACCCTCTCCTCTTCCCTGTCACCTCCATCCTCCCGTTCCCTTCTCAGGAACACCTGGGCAGGGGACACACAGAACCCCACAGGAAAACCCATCCCCGTGCTCAGCCAGCCCTTCCCAGGTGAGCAAACAGCAGGTGAGCTCTGCACTGCCCCCAGGAACCATCCCTGCAGGGCTTTCTAGGCAGTAACAACATTTTAGGCAATCTGTTGCTTATTAAAGCTGTGCAGAGATTTCTCTGGGGAGTGGGAAGAGAGAGACTGGGCTCTGAGGATTCAAAATTATCAAGGAAATGCAAATAGCTGGGACATGCCAAGGTAAGGAGGTGAAGCTCACTGAGCAGAAAATGAATCTCTTGGTAACAAAGCATCTCAGGAACTCAGGTAATGCTCTGATCAGTCACTAATAGCAGCAATACATTTCTGTGATTTTTAAGACTGTTCCACCTTGCAAATGGAAACGTGTCAAGGTCTAAGTTTCTCTTTCTATTAAAGTGAAGAAAGTAAATTTGTTTCCTAGCGTTTTCTCTCATTTGTTTCCAGGATTTAAATAATGTGTGAGTCAGCATGTCCTCAGCACATGCTTCCTCCATATTAGTTACCTAAAAATATGACACTGAGCAGCCAGCACCGTTTAAACTGAGAGGGATTTCAGGCTATTTCTTGCATACTTAAAATCAGGTGACACCAAAACCACTGCCACAGTCAGCCACTGAAGCTGTTAAGAGCCCAAAATATTTACAGAGTGTCAGAGTGTCTTCTGTACATTGCCTGTGTCTATGTAAGTGAACCAAGACACCCCACAGAGTCATGAACTGGATAATTTTACACTTTAAACCCTACATTCTCCTGCCCCAGGCCCATATCAAGTGACTGGCATCTAACTGATAGGAAAGCATTCCTTCATTTGGGAAAAGGTGGAGATCTGGTGTATAAATCAGCGTGTCTGTCATAATTCACCAGCCTGTCTTATCAACTCGTGCTTGGTGTGCGTTCCCTTAGGCACCAGAACCTGATGCTGTAAATTAATCAGCTCCTGCTGCTGCCTTTTTTGGAAGTTTGGATACGGGTAAAAGGTCTTTAGAGGCTGAGGAACTGCAGGGGATTCCTTCCTACTATCTCTCCTGTCTTCTGTGTTTTTCCCACGAAGAGCTGGCTTTGGGTAAAGAAAACAAAAATACAGTGCATAAAAATTCCAGCTCAGATGTTCCCTTGGGACAACGGTCCCCAGCTATGGCTTCCCTGCACTCTGTGTTTTAATTTCACTCATTCCTGACCACGCTGCCCTTCACAGATGCACCTTTGTGCCTTTTCTCATCACTGTTTAAGCACAGGGTTATTCTGAGCAGACCATAAGGCATCAAAATGTATTTCAGATGCTGCAAATTGCTGCTGAACACTTTTTAAATAAAATCATCCGTACCCTTTTGAATAACTGAGCTGGGAGAGCATCCTGTACACCAGCCATTTCTCTAGAAAACTCATCTATGGCTGTAAGACAGAAAAGGCAGCCTGTGCTGGTAAAGAAACCCAGAATACAGTAGGAATAAAAGCCCAGAATACAGTAGAAACCCAAATTGGTTTCTTAGTGGATAAAGCCTCTTTGAGAGCCGTCAAGGGGAATACTACAATCAATCCCAGACATTTTCCAGGTGATTCAAGTACATTTTCTCTTGGCATTTCCATTCAACCAAAGAGCTTCCATGATCCAATAAACCATTCTCAGCTTCCTGAAGCTCAGGAGAGGAGTTGAGAGCTCTTGGCTTAAATTCTTAATTAGGGGTAAAATTTACAATTTAAAACAGAAATAAAACAAAACTCACAAGCAGCATTTGCAGCTAGATGAAATAGATGCTTCAGTGTTTATGATGATGGATAACAAGATCTCAACAGTGCTCCTACATCAAAAATGTCAGACCAAGCCCAGCTCTCTCACAGGATAATGTGATCATTAAATTTCTACTCTAAATGAGGTGGAGGGACTTAAAATTTCACAGAACACACAGGATATTTCTTCTCTTTCTGCTAAACAATCACTGCTGGCATTCCCATATTTCTTGCCTGATCATTAACCACTGACATAATTAATATGCACTCAGAGAAGCCTCAGCACAGTTAGAACATAATCACCTATAGATTTGATTCATGGAAGTGTCTTTTTGGAATAACCAAGACAGGTTAGGTTTCTTAAATCGTCTTGGATACAGAATTGGATACAGAAGCAACAAAAATCAAGTTGGGAGTTGGCAGCTGTGGAGGGGTCCTAATTAACAACTCAATTAAAAAAGGCAAATTAAAACTTTATGGTTCGTTATCCTTCATTGCTTAATAAATTGTTTTGCTAAGCAAATGATTAAGAATGATTATTCTATAAAGCTGAAATAGTATCTGGTTTTCCACATTTTTAGAAAACTCAATAAAATAAAAACAATGAAATAAAATTTGTTTTCAAATATCCAAACCCTTTTGATTGCAGGACTTTGTGCCAATTCAAGGACGAGAGCGTTGATGTGTTAGAGAATTACTATAAACGTAAAAAAATATATTTCTCCTCTCCTCATTTTTACTTCAAAGAATATCTCCAGTTCTTGTGATGAAGAAAGGGTCTCTTTCTATACATTTTTATTCTACTGGGGTTTTTTTTAATGCCACAAATCTTGTGGCTTATCAAAATGAATTGCCCTCCTCTAAACATCATGGATTTCTTGACAAATTCAGAAATTTTGGCATTATTATTTGATAGTTCAGGACACCGAGGGATGAATAAAACAGGTTTGATCATAGGAAATATTTGACAACCTACAAGAGATCCCAAAATGATTCATCTGTGCAGTTTTAAAAAAGGTTTATAGATATTTTTAGATGTCCCCAAAGACCATATTTGCAAATCTGTGTTTCTTACTATGCTAGACACAAAAATCTTGAGCCATATATGAATATGCTACTGGAAATAGGGAACCTTCTATTATCTTGAAGTCTTGTTTGCTATTTTTAATCCTGTACATATACATAAATTAAAAACTAAAGCCCAGTATGACTGCTGGAGTAGAAAACCACAGTACTTTGTTTCAAATTCTGACTCTTGAGAGACAGAAAAAAAATACCTGGCAGATTGTTACTGCTTCCAAATTCAGCAAAACAAAAATGAATTCCAAAATTCCAAAAAATAATTCAAAATTCAAAAAAAAAATTGAGCATTAATAGATAATGCCAATTAATGAAAAGGAAGGAAGAATAACTCCAGCAGTCTGGTAAAGACAGAAGGTCACAAAGCCTCTGAAACAGATGAAATCCAGCATCCCCAATTCCCTCCCAGTAGCCTGGGTATTTCAGGAATTATCATCTCCTTTCTGATCTCTCTTTCCTGCCACAAATCTGAGCAGGTCACAGACTCCAGAGCTGCCTGCACTACTGAGAGACAGATTTTACCCTGAAGAAGACAACAGAGAGCTCCAAATGCTGATTTCAGCTGGACACCCAGGGGTATCCAGATGTTTCTGGACCTGCTGAGGATGGAAATTCACTTTCCTCTTGACATGAGAGCCTCTCCCCTTCACACACTGAGAGCATTGCTCTGCTGAGGGATACAGAATGATCAGATTTGGCAGAAAAAATTCAGGTACCTGAAAAACCCAACCCCTTTTCTGCTCTTCCACAGCGATGCCTGCCCAGACCAGAGACCTCAGAAACTGCAGCAGCAGAGTAATGAGAATTATCTGAGGCCAGAAAACACTGACATTGCTATTGCACTATCAAATGGCAAATAAAACTTTCTACACACATAATTACTTCAAAGATTGTCCTTTGTACCTATTTATATAAGTTTAAAAAACTGGACATGTCTAATTTTACTGAAAAACATAAAAAATTGTTTCTCTGACAGAGCAGCAAAGTTGAGATAAGGTAGCAACTGCTTAAGTGGAACAGAAAAGGGAATTTTGTTGCAAAAGTATTTGCAGACAATCCATCAAAGATTAATTTCTCATTCATCGCTAAAAATACTTTCATTGAAGATAAGTTAATTTATAAACTACTATAATACTAAAATTGTATCTGATAGAAATATAAATATAATTATATTAACTATAAAAAATTAAAAGTATATTAATTCAAACAAAAATAATATGAAAATAATAAGATATAAATACTAATTGTCATCAAGAAATTCCCTTTACAGTCACTATCTAGCCTTTTGCACTTCGACAGGATCCAGCTGTTTCATTACCAATCTTTCTGAGCATCTCCAATGACAGCCCAGCCTGACTCAGCAGAGAACAGCCCCGAGTTTCTGCAGCAAAGCAGATTGTTCAGCAAGACAAGCAACTTCCCTGCAAAACCATGGAAACAAATTAATGTGTGCTGCTGACAGCCAGAGAACTTAGAGAGAAACTTCATTAGAAGGTTACTCCTCATTATTTCCACTTGCTAATAAGGAGCTCGAAATTTTTATTTTCCTCGTGGGTTTTGGTTGAGTTTTGGGCATTTGTTTCTTTCTCTTTTTTCCCACTCTATGATTAGCAGCATATTTAGTTCATGATTTTACCAGCAATATGACGCACCTCGGGCAGCACTCTGAACAAATCCCACTCATATAGGATCTAAAGTGGACATTTGGCATCAAATCTTTATGGTTTTATAACTTACTCATTATAGAAATATATCACAGAACTCCACGAGGATTTCCCTTTCAAATCCTGCATCATTACTGAGTGAAACAACCCATTTTCCTGCATATATAGGATTTAAGGAATTAAATACTTACAGAGCATATGGACTGAGCCAGATTTACACACAGGTAATTGGCAGTTTTAAACTCACTAGTACACACAGAAAAAAAAAATAAAATAAATTGGCCACACGACATTCTCTTCAGGTTTGAAAACAAAGCAGCAGCTTTCAAAACTAAATCCAAGTTGGGAGTAATGGGGAAAACACACCCTCCACAAGGAAGGGAATGGGTTTTCCTGCCCTTGAGATTTACAAAGAAAATATAAGATACATTAACTGAATGCTCCAAAGTCATTTATCACAATAAGTGAATTTATCTCTTCTAAGAGCTGTCCTTACTTGGGGATGGAGGCAAAGGAAACATCCTCAGCCTGCTGCTCCTAAACAGCTCCTTGGGCTGCTCAAGCTTTAGGCTTTGCAGTGTGCAGGACAAAGTATGAGAATTTTGTCAGTTATTCTATACAAAAATTATAAAATAGCTTCCCGTACTTTATAGGAATCCAACAGAGTTTGTTTCCCTTTCTCTTTGACAACATAATTCACAATCAAATAGAGAAAAATATTAAATTAACCATGACATGGGTAACTTTCACATAGCAGGTAGCAATTAGTTTTATCAGATCCTACCCCAAAGCAAAAAGCAGCCTTAGAAACGTTTTAACAATAGAGAGAAAAGGCAGATTACACTAAATCCAGAGATATATATTTTAGATTGAGAACATAGATTGATGTTTAATTCAATGAGATTTCCTCAAGTCAACTTAGTGAGCTCTCAGTACAAACTCAACATCAGGGGCTACTCTGCAAAACCAGTGTAAAGAATAACAGTGAAGAAACCAAATTTTTAAAATGCTATCCTATGAAGTAATAGCAAACAATGTGTTGACATCAAAACATTATTGGCACTGTGACAGGGCAGTCAGTAAATATGTGAAAAACATTAACCCCTATACAGACATTCTAGTCTAGAAGTTGCTTACAATAAAAAGAGAAAGAACACTCATAATGGCTTGCAAATAATAATAATTCTCATTTCCCAATATACAGAACCAGCTGAACAAAGTGGAAATCCATTGAAACTCAGTTTTCTTGTAAGTTCAGGCAGAGCAACAGCTGGAAAATTCTATACTTGAAAGAATACAGGAAGGAGAAACTTGGATAAAACAAGAGTGTTTCTATTGCTAAGGCAACAGAGAAGCATAAATAAAATCCAGGAAAATAAAGCAATTTTGAAGAGTTCTTACAAGCTGTATGAAAACCTGATAGGAGTAGGGCAAGCCGTGGTTAGAGCTGGGAACACCACCAGTGGCAAACCCCTCCAAATAGGCACAGTGGGTTTTTTAGGATCTCTTTATAACAGCAGTGATAATGAGAAAACTGA
>VZSR01003816.1:1381153-1397863 GCA_013398615.1 Brachypodius melanocephalos | reverse complement strand
AGACTTGATTGCACTGCTCCCAACACCCTGACCAACAGGGTGACAGGTCATGTTCTAACTCTGTCAGTGTTTTCTTTTTTTGTTTGTCTGTCCTCTTTTTGGGGGGTTGTTTTGTAGTTTGGTGGGTTTTGGTTTGTTTTTTTTTTTTGGTACTACTACATTTTTATTTTAATATTCCTAGTAAAGAACTTTGCCTAAAAGCCCCTTAGGTTCAAAATTATAGTAATTTGGAGGGAGGGGTGTTATATTTTCCATTCCATGGGAAGCTCTGGCTTTTCCTGGCAGACACCTGTCTCTCTAAAGAAAGACAGCCAGCCTCCACATTGCCAGCCACTCATTCACCAATAGCATTTTAACTAGCTGAAGGTCTTACAGTTAAATGATTGTTTTTGAGAGTGAAATTTCATTCATACACACCACTCATATGCCTTTATCAGTGGGGAACAGCAGTGTCATCCAACGGCCTGACAGGTTAAAACATATTGTATATTCCAGAGAGACTCCTGAGCCTCATTTCTTATTCATAAGTCTGGAGTTAGAATTTAAATGAACATGAGCCAGTGTCTGCCTGTACAGAAGATTCCCAATACTCACTTCAGGGTTTATCATAGCAACAAATGACTGGAAGAGAATTGAGATACTCCAGTGTTGGAGTGAGAAAGGTCATAACTCTCTTAATAGCTACAATAAATTCAGTGTCAGAAAATAATTTAGCGAGTTTAGAAAATAGAGTTTGGTTGCAGTTAGCAATGCCCTGATTAGCTGCAAACATTTTGGGTATTGGCATGCATCAACATGCAGAGAATGCCACAAAGCAAACAGGCAACCAGGCAGCAATGGCCAAAGGAGAGCCAAGAGTGGCTGAGTTAGAGCAGCATCCCAGGCAGCCTGTCAGACTATAAACTTCTCTTTCAGAAGCAGCTGCAGGTATAGCAGTGCTTTCTGTTTCCAAATCCAGCCCTGGGGGCTGGGCAGGGAAGGAGGGCAGGTGAAGGGCTCCGGGATGGCCAGCCCGTGCTGTGCACAGAGGGGACACACCCTGCAGAGGGGCTGTGATCCTACAGCCCTGCACATCCCCTGGGCAGCAGGGCAGGGCAGAGGGGAACAAGCCCAGGGATCAGTGTGAGATACCCGGAGACCTGGGCAGGCACCCGGAGCAATGGGCAGTGCAGAGTCCCCAGGGAATCAATGTGGCATTAAAGCATTAATGTGGGGCTTTCACACACACACACAGAGCTGTAAGCACCAAGGTACCCCAGCATCTCAGAACTGCCTTGGGCTCTGTGATCCTTACCAAAGAACAGGAGGACAAGGCTTGAGCTGGGTGCTGAGCACCTCCTTGTCTCAGAGAGCCACACAAAACCTTTCACTCCAATGGAAAAGTGGAGTCAGCACCATCCTCAGTTTCTGTTTTCCATCCAGCACTCCCTCTGTGCTACACCTCTGTATCTAAAACCTTCCAGGCAGAACGCCTGAGGCTGCACATGCAGGAAGCAGTGATACATTTCCTACTCAACCCATCCATAAGGTACAGTGTATATGCACAGTGTTGGCTATTTTTACATACAACCCTGAAAAATTATCATTTATCTGATCGGACAAAAAGCTCAGTTCATCTTCAGCGAACACAGATAAAAATATACATTTTGTGCACAGACTGCCTTCAAGTCCAGGCTCACTGTGTTGTGCTGGAGACTAATGGAAATTAGAAGATACTTTAAAAAAACTCCAGAGTTAAAGAAGAGGTGGTTAAACAGGGAATCCAGAGGGCTACTGTATTCTTCACATCCTAAATAAAAAACCACCATGTCTTCAAAACGACAAGGGTTATAGGGGGGGCATCAGAAAATCAAATTGCAGTTTGAGAATTTGAACTGCAGACATGCCCCTAACACTCTGAACAGAAAGGATTGGGAATTGCTGAATAAAACAAGATGTAAAGAGTTGCAAACAATTTGTGACCTGAAGACAAGTGTATAAAAATGACAAACAGAGACTGAAATGGAAGAAAAAGTCTGTGAATTAAAGCACAGTAATATCTCCTAAAGCAACATTACCACATATTCCAAAATGTCTCCCAGAATATCTCAGAGAACAAAATTCCCAATTGTGACCTACCCTCAAGGCCACCTCAATGTTCTTCTAACAAATGTTACTTATACATAAAATCTACTGAGACAGAGTATATGGAATAATTTATCAACAGAGGAAATTCCATGTTGGTTTATGTTGTAGAGTGACAATCACACATCGTAGCTTGACTACCAACAGTTTTAACAACATTACAGATGATATTTCTATTTTAATACATCATATTTGAGCATGTAAATGTATACTCCCAGATAAAATCTACACTACTCAAATCACTGTAAGACACAGCACAGTGAAGTTTTGTGTGTGGAATACAAATGTAGGAGTTCACTCATCAGTTTTAAGTTCCCATAGGTTATTTAAAAGACCTTAAATCGATTAACACAACTCCTTTTCACATAAAAAGCCTAATTTTTCTGTAGTATACAGATGTTTGTTCCAAACCTGATGTAGAACAGAAGGAGTCCTTTATTTCTTCCCACGTGCCAAATAGGTATTTCCCATAATGGCATTAAGTTTTATTGATCTAACTGCTCTAACTGCTGCTCACTTTCAAACAAACAAACCTGTCAAAAATAAATGCACTGGGTGAAGCAGCCTGGCCTGTGAAGAAAGTGGCTCAAGGTCCTGCATGCAATTGATGTGTATTGAGCATTTCCAAACCCCCATTATGTATTTTAAAAGAGCTGGATGTAATTTTCAGCTGAATAGCCCTCTTATGATTTCTAAAATCCTGTGGGGTTAATAACTCAACTCTTGAGGCTTTACTAGAAAAGACATTTGAAGTGTTTTTAAGAAGTTGTTGCATGCTGTCCTCAAAGCCCAACTCCAACAGAAAACCTTAAAACCCCTTTGGACTTTATGCTTCTGGATCAATTCTGAGCTCCTGCAGCAAGCACAGGACAGATGCCTGTGAGTTTGGGTTCTTTAGACAGCATCAGTCACTCCCAAGCACAAGGTGAGGAAGCAGCACTGGGACCTCAGACCTCAGCATCTGCAGATGTGCACAGGAACAAAATTCCACATTTCTGTGGGCAGCAGCCTGGAACTGCACAGACCACCCCTGAAATGAAGCCACGTGTGCTACACACAGTTTAACCTTTGCCAAGCCCTCTGACTAATCCTATCCAATCTAAAAGAGGCAGGAAAGAATACAGAAAGTATTTTCAAATATTCCCTTCTGAGGGATTTTTTTCCCCCCTCCTTTCCTGTAGCTCCCTTTTCCACAAACACATTTGAGTAAAAGCATTTATTTTCCTGAAAGGAACGTATGGATTTGCAAGAGAAGCACTATCAACATGCCAGTCACAGCTGCAGATGGCAGTCAGAGAGCAGAGCCCTTCTCTGGAGCCCCTCACCTGGGCAGGGCACCCAGGGCATGGCACGGCTGCTGAATAGCAAATGAAGAGTGAGGAGAGTGGGACTGAAAAGGCCCTGACCCAAGGCCATCAATAAACAAGAGCAATGTGCAGAGCTGCCCCACCTCCCTGAGCTGTGTCCTAGCAGTGCCTAAGGAAATTCAATGTATTCCCTCGTCCTGGGCTGCCCAGTCACACACAGTGCCTGGTGACACCTTTGTGTCACTGCCTGGGGTTCACAACAAGCTGCAGTTGCTCTTCAGCTGCATTGCCCCTCCCTGAGGCACCCACTGCTGACCTAGGCCTGTTCTGTGACTGCAAAAACACCCCATGGGCCCAGAAAAACATCTTAAAGAGGAAAAAGGGGCATTTTCCCCACAGCTGCAGCCCTGTGGGTGTTTGCAGTGTATCAGGATCACTGCCCATAAAGGCACAGCTATTCTGCACATTATCTCATTTAACACACTGCTCCCAAGCACTGCAGTTCAAGCAAATCCCTCAAGCAAATGGGTAATAAATGGTTTTTCTCGAAACCATTTACAGAAGAGTGTCAACACTATATATTTAAACTCCATTTAAAACACTCCAATATCAACAAGATGACTTACTCCACTGGATGGCAAAAGAATATTAACTTCCTTCTTTCCCAAAGTTCATCCAGGACATGAAAGCATGCAAGACAAGGAAAATTAATTCAAACAGCTAGCTGCAACCCTATGGATAACAAAAAAGAAAATAGGAAGATCTGGGGAGTTTCTTTTGTTCTTCAGACAAGAAAAATGTGGTGCAAGTAAGCGGTGTTTCCAGGTTAGTAAAAAGACAAAGATATGATGATGCCCAGGTGGATGAAAAGAAAGCCCGCTGATCTGATACTACTTGGCCTTTGTAAAGCAAGGAATCTACAGGCCTTTAAGTTTCTCCAAAGCACCTGCCTTGAGATCATTCTCCCCAAAGCCCCAAGGCTTGTTTAGCTTATGGCAGCTGAGATGCATCTGCACTGTGGACCAGATGAATTGGGGAAACCCCAACCCACAGTGGTGGAATACACTAAATATTAACCATTTCAGTGGTTCAATACACTAAAGCACAGCAGTTAAGTTAGATGCTGCATGGAATCAAGTGGAATTATAAACAGTGTTCCTGTCTACGCTGACTCAGTGCCAGGCTCAGCCTGGCTATAACACACCTGTGACAGGGGAAACACCAGTGTGAGTGGGTAATGACTGGAAACACAGGAGACTGCTTCTCCCTCCTTGAGACTGCCATCCCAGCCCTCTCCAAGGGACAATTCCAATGGCTCAGTGCTGTCCTGCTCTGCCATTTGGTCCAATTCAGCATTTATGTTTAGCACAAAACATTCACAGGGCAACCTCCCCTCTATTGCTGCTCATTGCTTCCTCTCATTATGTAAAACCCTGAGTGAGAGCCCTTCCACTGATGGACTCAGCCCTGCATCACCACTCATCTCAAGTTAACTCTGGGTGCTTTTCATAAAATGCACCCACTTTTTAAACAACAGGTAACTCCTGTTAAAAGGCATGGCAGATGTTCCAAAGACATCATCTGATCATGAAATCCCAGCTGGCTGCTAAATGGAAATAAGGCTGTTCCTTTTGCAGCACAGGCCCTCACAGGCACACTGTTCACTTAAAACAAATGTCCTGTAATTGCTGAGATATTGGGAGTTCTTGCACGGAGTGAACAGACTCTGCTGCTCAGCTGGGGATCTGTGTCCAGCACAAGGGGCACCTGCAGCTGGTTCAGGTGAGATTACCTGAGCTGTTCTGCTGAGCTCTCAGCCATCCAGCTGGCCCGCGGTCCAGCAGGGGCACTCCAGCATTTGCATGACCCACTGCTATCAGTCCATGTTAAACTGTGCATAAAACATCTCCCAGTGCCATGAATCCCCTCTATGTCCATCCCTGCATCTGCCACAACAGTTCCTAGCAGCTGTTTGAAAGCTTCCATGTCCTGGGGGGTAAATCCTACAGCCAGCATCAAACATGGGGCTTTCTGAGACTGTCACCTGCTCTGCCTGGGGGATGAACACAAACACCTTCAGCTTCCAGCTGGTGCCACTCACTGGGGCTGCAGGCACGGAGCAGCAGCTCAGGACTGCCCAAATTCCTCCCCTGAGCAGTTCTAGCCCAGGCAGCAAAGCCTTGCTGTTCAGGTGGCTGGGAGGGCTCCATCACCCTGTCCCAGCCCAGCCCTGTCCCCTCTGTGCCCCACCCGGGGCATCCCTGGACACGCAGAGAAACAAACGATGGTTTGGTGAGGGCAGACAGGCACAGCTCTGCTGCCCAGCTGCACCATTAGAACCTAAGGCAAACGTCAACTTCAGCCTTTTTATCACAGCTTTAATGTGAAATCCTTACCACACCTCTCCCAAGATTAAAATAACAATTACAAAACAGAGCCTTGAAGAGGATTGTAAGGGTGATTATGTTATAAAATCCTTTTTTTCTTCTTGAATGCATAAGAAGACTAGGAAGCCTTCTGTGGATCTCAGACAACCTTTGCATTATTTTTCTATTTGAACTAGCATGATTCATTTATCTCTTCATTATTAATACTTAAATTGTTCGTAGAGCTTTATTAAATTAACTTCTGTAGAGAATGTCAGGACAAGGAGAACAGGCAACAGCTTTTACCATTTAGAATGGTTGACACAAGGGTTTTCTTGTTTGTTTGTTGTTTGTTTGGTTTGTTATTTAAAAACTGTGCACAAAGCACGCTTTTTGCAGAGCTTAAAAGAATTCTGGCACCTCTAAAAATATCAAACGCAGAAGTAAATGTGAACATATCCAAGCCCAGCCCAGAAGAACATCAAATGAAAACACTGCTTGCAGGAGGCTGAACTGACCACTCTTCATCCAGCTGCCTTCTGACTTACCCTATTTGCTCCATCTGAATAAAACCAAGATTGATTCTGCAAACAAATGCTAGCATTTCCCTCTTTTACAGTATTTAGCCTCCTATTCTATAGGAAAAAAAAAATTAAATGAATCAAAAGCAGCTTGTCTTCAGGCAGTCACAATCACCTCTATTAATCTATAAATATCCTGTGCACAATAACTCATGGCGTGTATAAAAGCAACGACAAGGTCACTTACTATGAACAATTCATGATCGGTTTCCCTGGCAACAGAAATGTGTGGCAACAGGGGAGAAAGGCACAGGAAAAATTATAGGATGTTTCCATTATGTAAGTGACTCCTGCGATTCCTCCAGAAGGATTTACCTAAAAACTCTCAGGCTCCAGCTGTTCCTCGCTCTCTCTGGCTCTGCACCAGGAGGAACTTTGCTGGTTTCACTGCACTTACTGTGGATCTACAGGAGTGCAAAGAACAACAAACATGGGACTGATGAGGGCTTTCATTGTCTTTTAAACTGAGGCTCAAAACCCAGTATGAATGTGATCTTTGGGGGTGAAGGGATACAAACCTTCTTAGAGGCTGGAATTCTTAGTTAGCATTCACTGATAGCTACTTTGTCATCGTCCAATTAAAAATCAATCACCAATCTGCACGTCTCAATGGGTTTCCAAGTTTTCAGCAGGACCAGTGCAATTAATGTAATACTTCAGGACCTCAAGTGACTTTCTAACTGGAGGCTCAGCAGAAGCAAATGTTTCCTGCAGAGGCCATGGCTCTGGAATGCCATTTCCACTCCCAAAATGCCATTTCTGTCTCTAAAAGCGAGTTCCCAGCTCACAGATTTTATACCAGTGGGCAGTCAGTACTTCACTGATCAAAGCTCAGTCTTGACAAGGACTTCAGCAATAAAAGCCACGGTTCTGCTGAATAACAACCCAAACACATTCCAGAGGGGGTGTGATGGGTCTGGCAATAGCAGAATGGCAACAGTGGTGTTTGGAATGCTCAGCTGCTCCAAGGCTGTGCACAGAGGAGGAATAAATGACAAGATAACCACAGCCCACTGCCATCCATCACTGCAAAAATCAACGTTTCTGAGGTACCCCAGAAGGGAGAAGCAGCAGTAAAATAAGAGAGACCACAGACACAGCACAGCCACAGTGACTCATCTGTGGGCTCTAAAACTCCTCTTCTGTCTCTGAGGAGACAGAGATGAATCTATCCCCAGCACACAGAAATCCTTGACACTGAAGAATAAAGTGTTCAGCCTCTTTCCATCTATATTTTTTGTGGTCCCCCTCTCCAGGCTCCTCCAAGACAACTCTCATGCACACGAACACGACTGAAGAAGAAACTGTGGGAACATGGTGAGAACTGAAAAAGCAGAGGACTTTCACAGCCTTGTACTAAGCTTACAAAGAGAGAGGTTTAAAACAGAGTTCAATTTTAGGCCTTAAAATATTTGGAGCAAAGAAAGTTTCTAAGTTGAAAAAAAAATATAAAACAATCAACTGTTGTATGCTGTAAGGTGTAGGTAGAGTGTTTAGTGATTGTCTTAAGTAGGTGCCTGTAAGCTTTTAGCACCAGCCTATTGGCTAAAAAACTTTTAAAAGACCTTGAAACAAAGAGAACTTTGGATTCTCATCACAGTGTGAGCTTTACCACCTTTTATGTCTCCACCTTCACTGAGACTGAAAATGGAATGAAAAAACTCATGGAACATCTCCTAGTCCTGTTATTAGAGATTAGATCCAACAAGGAACCCCTTGCAGAGGCAGAGCTGTGGATCCCATAGGCCTTCCAGAGCTTGGATCACAAACTCAGCCTTGGAAAACTGTGACTGAAACTCGCAGTGAAGGAATAATTGATTTATGGACAGCCAAGCTGAACAAAATGCTCTGAGGCTCAGCCCCGTGGGAAATGATGGGAACTGAGAGATTCCAGATTTTTCAAAGCACCCAGAAGAAAGAAAAGAAGGGATGCTGCAAGATACTCATAGCAGGTTTTTGGCTTCTGATGTCACAAGTTCAGCTTTGGGAAACAGAGTGATGAAAAGCCTGATGTGTGCATTGGGTTTGATTTCAACAGGGAACTGCAGCATCAGCTGTGGCTTCACCAACATTTCCTCTCTGCAGGTGGGTTTGTAGCTGTCCTCACCCACAGGAGACACAAACTCCACCCCATTCCAGCCTGAAGAGTGGAACCACAGTGGAACCTTTAGCCAGAAAGGGATACAAAGCCCCTGTTTAATTCAAAGGAAACCACCTTGAGGGCAACCTAAAGGCTCCTCCAGAATGCTGGAATCCCTGGGTCAAAATGAGCAGCACGGAGGAGCTCTGAGAACTCAGGATACTGCAGAACAAATCTCTTTTTAGAGGGGAGTTTAACACACATTAATGCTGCAGCAGAGGAAACTTTGCAGTGGGTGATGAAACACCTGAGTGTTTGCTTCTTCAAAGGACAGGGGGATTTGCACTGCAGAGCCACCCCAGAAATGAAGAAGAGCCATTCTGCTCGTGTCCCAGCTAATAATCCATTTAAAAATAGATGCTGTGTGATAGAGCTGCCTCCACAATTTCCAGACAGCTTTGACTGGTTACAGACAGAACAAAACAGAACTGCAAAAGAAAAGGCAAAGGCAATAAAATGACTCCCCAAACATGCATTAACCATCTGAGCTACTGTGTGATTCCCAAAATCATTCTCCTTTTCTTTTTTTTTTTTTCCCTAGGAGGTTATACAACCAACAACCTCGACCACATTTAGAATGCCAGGAGAATATTAAATAAAACACTTCAAAAGCAAATTTCTGTCCCTTGTTCAGGAGAACACTCCTGTCATAATTAGCAAGATTGATAAGATTAGTTATTTTGTGCTCTTCACAATGGGTGAAACTGTCCAAGCCTCTGTAATACAACTGCAATGTTGATCCTTTGTATTTCAGACAGCAGAGACAGACATGAAACAGTAACTGCCTAAAAATTCCACTATCATCTCCCAAAAACTCTGCATCTAGATAGAATAAGAATAATCTCTTAAAAAAAAAAAAAAAAAAAGTATTTATTACATTTTAAGTCAATTTCATGATTAGGAAAGTACTGACTCTTAATTCTCAAACTCCTGAGCTGGAAAGACCAGAATTAATTCTTCAGATTTCAATTTGCAAGGTTTGCTAACTCTGCATATCCTGGCAGAGAAGTCACAGTTTCACACTGTAAAGGGAACTCTTGAAAACAGGAGTTGTTTTTCCTTTGCCAGGAGACAAAACAGAAGGGCAGAAAAGCCCTTGCACTGGCTGCAAACAATTTTTATTTCTATGCTGTCCTCCTGAAATGCTCCACTGACAGTATGGAACTGCAAGGACTCAATGCCTAGACCATGTGTGCCCTTTTGAGCATACCAATAACAAAAAAAATGAAAACAAAAAAGGCCCATGAAATGTGAAAATTCCCTTCTACCTCCTTCTCCAATACAAAGATCACAAAATTTGAATAATCAGAAGAAGGTATCAGAGCTGTTCATTCAGATGATTTTTCTTTATCAAAACTCTTCATCTGTAGAAGGGGATGGGAGGTCCATCTCCCCTTCCTTTGGGATTATTTTAATCATGTAGTGCCCCATTAAATATCTAAACATCAGCATTTTCTCCTGGTCACTTCAAACCATTTAATACCAGATACAAGTTATTTAGCCACTATAAGTTGTATTTCCTCTGTCAAAATAGAAAGAAAAAAAAAATCAACAAACCCAAGTTTTCAATTATTTACTACCCTTGGAAAGGGAAACTCAAGCTAATATAGATTTTCTGTCATATCTATTTTTGCTTCCATTAAACAAATGGAACCCAAAGCCAACGAACAAAATCAGCATCTTCTCTCTGTTTTCTCTCTGTTTCCCATTCCAAATGTCAGTCCTGAGCCCATAATTAACGCTGAGTCCTATGAAACAAGCCAGCCTCAGGTTTGCATTTATTCCAAGTATCAAAGGCCTAAGGGCACATTACAGGAAATGCCCTCAAAAGTTTGAACCATGCCAGAAAACATCCAGACCATTCTCTTTTTTTTGCTTTCAAAACATCGGGGAAACATTTTCCGTGGCTCCTTCCCTTCGTCATGGTAATGAGCCGTGCTGGCCGAGGCGGCTGTGGCAGGGCCAGGAGGATTTGCAGCTTTACAGGAGATTTCCCACTGATAAAAAACCCCACCGAGCACATATCACAAAAACACACACTCATCTGTCGCTGTAAGTTAGCCAATTGCAGCTACAGGGGGCATTTTTAAGCAGGCAGAATGTAATTGCCTGCTCGGGGTTCTGCCAAGGCACAGGAGCTAATTATTTTTTAAGGATGAATATAGCGCTGGCGGGAGAGCTGATGGATCAATGGCACCAGGGGATGAAGGCAGCTTGTTCCCAGGCTGGGCACGGTGATGCTGTGGGGATGCAAAGTGCCCTGCTGGGCCCTGACAATGCCCATTGTCCTCAAAGTGCAGGGGACATGCAGCAGGTGAGGCTGTTCCACAACATCCACTTTGCTCAGGAGCTCCCATCATCAGCACAGCCAAAATTCTGCTGCCAGAAACTCCTGTCAGTCCTTGTTGGGACTGGCTGAAAACAGAGTCTTAAAGAAAAAGTTAAGGGAATAAAATGCATATTTATATCTTTATATATTTATATCTTTATATATATATATATAATATATTTAATATATTTTATATATTTATATATTTATGTATTTATACATTTATATATTTATATATTTATGTATTTATATATTTACATATTTGTATATATATTATATATTTCTATATTTATATATTATATATTTATATTTGGGCTTCAGGTACATTTTGGGCAGACCAAACCAATCCAAGGGCTACACTCAAAACATGGACGATGGTCATGGGTTTTCACACTTTTATGAGTTTGGTCGATTTGCATACTGGGGGTTAATCTACCAATTACATCTTCAGGTAATGAAGTCATTTAGCCCAAGTTTGCTCCCCTCAGTTGTTTCCATCTCTCAGGGGCTGAGGCAGTGAGGTGTCCTTGATCCCCAGGCCTGGAGAGGAATTGTTGTGTCTGCCCAAAATGGGAGAGCAGCAGCAGCTCCCACTGTGTGTGGAGTTTAGAGTCAGACACTGAAGAACTGCAGGATTACAAATATACAGAAAATATCAAAGCTAAAGTCCCAAGGCATCATTGCCCTACCACAACTCACACCAGGGGCTCATGTTCTTCACATGTGGAATACTTTACAGGAGAACACTGAATTTACCTGTCTAAACTTGGTGCTAGAGGGGACTGAAATAGCCTCTACTGTGCTCCTGAGTAAGAAGTAAAAACAGGCTCTGAGATTAATCTGCTGCCTGATAAATATTTTAAAAGACCATGTGTCAGAAGGAAAAACAAACTCTACTCATAGTTGCATAATAACCTGGCCCCCAAATAAACATATGGGATGCAGCTGTCTCTCCTTTGACTGACTGTTCCACACTGATATTATGAAAAATGACAAAAAAAAAGCTTCATCTCCTTATTAAAAAAAAAAATATTAAAAAAAAAAAAGCAGGTCCAGATTCTGGCTTAGCATCACTGCCACATCCCAAGAGCACTCTGCAGCCACCTGATGTAGTTATCTCTTTTAGAAGATAAGAATTCCACTTCTCTCCTCCAACAACTGCAGTAAAACCAAGAGGACACTAAAACTTAGCCAGAAATGAGCTAACTACATTAAAAAAAAATAGGTATGTGGTAAACACATCCACCCCTCCCATCACATGCTAGGTGCCTGGTCAGCACAGGTAAGAGAAAGTAAAATAAAGACAATATTTTAGATGCAGTAAAAGTGTTTTGCTGGTTTAGCTGTAGATAGATAAGGCTTTTTATGTTAAAAATTATTTTAAGTGCTTCAGATGAAATACATAAGTAAAAGTGCAGCACAAGTAAAATGCTTTAAAATAAAAATGTTCTCTAAATATTGAAAGTTTTTGTAAAAAGTCAGAACTGCTTTTTTCTGTAACAGAAATAACACGAACAAAGAGACCTTCAAATGTAAGTCAAGGAGAAAAGATTAAATAACAAAAGCTAAACATCAGACCGAGTTTGCTCTAAAATGCAATGTTACAATTCTCCTACATTAGAACTAACAGGAAAATCTGGGAAGTGGCACTGAGTAAAATAAAACTGACTGTACAAACCAGAACCATATGGACAACAAACACTGTGATTAACAAGGTTTAAATTCAATATCTTTACGGTCACTGCACAGCCCTGAACTGCCCAAAGACAGGAAATAAGGAAGGGACAGCATTCCTCATCCATGGTGAGGAAAAGCAGCAAGACAGAACCAGGAAACAAATTCTGCACAGGGCAACGGAAGCAGAGAGCAACCACAAACATCAGCAGCTCCGATTGCTGCCCTGGATGGGATCCCTGGGGGGAAATTCCAGCTACCACAGCCAAAGGTGTCACTGATGGAGCACATCCCCCTGCTGCTGCTGCAGGACATGCACAGGGGCAGAGCCTTCCAAAAGCCTGCAGCTCCTCACTCCCTGCACTTACAAGGGAAGGGAGCTGGGAACATCTGCTTGGGTTCAATGGTGGTGTGACAAACACTCTTTGTCACTGGTTAAAGGGAAAATTAGGGGCTCCTGGAGTTTTTCCTCTCTCAGGCAGAGGTAGGAAAGCAGGACAGCAGGACAGCAGCAAAGCAGCAAAGCAGCAAAGCAGCAAAGCAGCAAAGCCCTCCCTGCTGGCTCTCCTGCCACTGTGTCCTCCAGGGTTCATTTTCTCAGCACCCAGCTGTCACCTTTTCTCCTTCTCCTCACACTGACAGGGTCTGGCAGCAGCACCAAGTCAGAAATGGCAAAGGAGCTAAGCTGGACCTACCTGGATGCAGTTCTTACCCAATTAAAGAGAATTCATCAGGCAAGATGAAAAGAGCTGGAGCTCTGCTCTCTGTCCTGGCACCTTCCTCTTACAGCCTCTCACTCTGGCACAAACACTTTCTTACAGCAGGGCTTTACAGACAGAGCTATTCTCCCACCAAAATACCCAAAACACCAAAATACCTGGGCAGGATGGTTTCAAAATATGAATGTCCACTTTTGATGTTTAATGATAAAAGTGGGAAAATAGGAAGGAAAAAAAATCGGCTGTCTTCATTAGAAAACAATCCAAAATTTCCTTTGCAGAATCTGAGTGTTTTCCCAGATTTTCTCCTTTGTTTTACAGTTGGCATTCACAGATTAATGAAATTTTATGACCTGTACACTGGGTTACAGATCCATTTATTTGCATTTTTGGATGCAAGACATTCTGGCTACAATTTCAGTTCAATTCCGCTCTCCATCCATGCCACTACGTCATTTGCATCCAAGTTTTACCATCCAGCTCTTCTTGATCCAGCTCTTTTGATTCTTCAAATCTAAAATCTAGTCTTCTTGACATAAGCACTGAAGAAATAGAAACAGCAAACTCCTAAAAACAAGAATCAAGTACTGAAGTGGAGAGGAGAAACAAACCAGGGCAGAGCGAGTGAGAGCGCAGCCCAGCTCTGCACTGCTCCACATCAAAGAGACCTGATGGAGCTGCTGGAATTGCTCAAGAGCTAAGCAAGTTATCCTGGAAAGCTCAAATTATTTCAGAATCAAAATAAAAGCCAGATTAGATCACTGTTAGCTCTTTCCTCTGGGCTGCAGCTCTGAGAATCATTTATATTAACCTGAGTAACCAGAGCTAATCAAGGTTCGTTTATTGTGCGCTGCCAATAAAGAATACCAAAAAATATTGAAATATAACGTTTTTTCTTTTAAATTCCTTCCTTTTTTCTGCTTCTAAAAAACCCAACAGGCAGGTTTCCTGTGCATTGCAGCCTCTCACTGACATCTGAACTGCAGTGATGTTTCCACAGAAACTTCTGCCTAGCCTGGACCATCCAGCAGCTTTTTCAAGCAGGCTGACACAGTGAGGATTTCTGGATTCTTTTTTTTTTTAAGCTTTCTCCTCACAAAAGGCTTTGTCCAGCACTGCTGAAGTTCACAGGCAATGGGAGCAGGATAAGGATGAATATGCATCTCTAAGGCTGGTAGAAACAGAAGAGACTGAAGTCTTGAAGAATGAAAACAAGAAGTCACAGATGTTCCATTTAGTTCACTTTGCAAAGCGACAATTTGAATTTCCTTTCCAAAGAAAACATCTGTGGCAAAGGTTTAAATTTCCTTCTCCCTTTTGATTTGAATTCACTCTCCTTTTCTTACATCTCCTTTATACAGTCCAAACAATACAGGTTTTTTTCCTTTTTCCTAAGAGCTAATAATGACACACTGCAAAGTAAAACCAAAATTCCTCAGCAATACTGCATCATTAGAAGTAATTTATACAACTGCTACAGATGACTGAGTCAAAAAGGAATTATGAAACGTTGCAAACCATGAATGTATTAAGGAGTACACAGCTTTCCTGTGTCTTCCCCCCTCCTCCCCTCCAGCTTATCTCTGGCAGTAATTTCTGAGGGTGAATGCAGCCTGTGCTCCTCCTCAGGATCCCATCGACAGGAATAAAGCACATTTCAGAGCTTGCACACTGCCACTCACAATTCCCCTGCACTCACAGCAGTGACACTGAGAAACACAAGAGGTCCTGCAGCTCCTGCCTCTGCCACTCTTCAGCAGCAAGGGTTTATAAGGACACACACGTATGGATGATATACATTTATGTACACATATTTCTGACAGAGCCATTCAAGGTACACTCACAGGATCATCCACATGGGAGCTTTGCTCCTCAGTACATGCATGGGACTGGTGGGATCCTCTCCTTCCCAAAGCATCCCTTGAACCTAAAGAATTGGACAGCCTTGGTTCTGTAAGCATGACCCTTTGTGCCAAATTTAACTACACAGGAGATCAATCTTTGCTTAAGGATGTTTCTCTCTATCACTCTACATACAAAAATCAGATTAATTGGTGTAATCATGCTTCTTTAATTCAATCTGCATTTAATGATTTCTCTTCTTAGCACATGGACATGGGTGTGGAAATTTTGAAGGGATGTGTTGTATGAATTTATCTGATCACTCCAAATCTATTCATAAGAGTACACCACAACTTAAGAAGGGTGTGTCAAAACTTAGAATTGATGATGTGATTTGGAAAGATAGTCTATTAGACAGATAGAATTTAGCATCATGGGTGGAAGAGTTTTTAAGAATGAGTCTGTACATATTAGTCATCATAATAATTGTGGTGATATTGATGCCTTGTTTGCTCCAATGCATTCAATAAATTATTAATAAAGGAATTAAGGGGAGGAATTCAGGGCTCAAAGAGAGGGGGGAGATGTTGGGGTGTGAACCCCATTCACATTCACAGAAGATGAATTCTGTGATCACACTGAGAGAATCAACTGGCTTGGAAAAGACCTTTGAGATCATCAGGCCCAACCTGTGACCCAACACCTCCTCATCAACCAAACCATGGCCCTGAGTGCCACATCCAGGCTTTTTTAAACACATCCAGGGATGGTGACTCCGCCACCTCCCTGGGCAGATGATTCCAGTGCCCAATCGCTCTTTCAGTGAAGAATTTTTTCCTGATGTCCAATCAAAACTTCCCCTGGTGCAGTTTAAGTCTGTGTCCTCTCCTTCTGTCAGCGCTGCCTGGGAGAAGAGACCAACCCCACCTGAGCACAGGCACCTTTCAGGGAGTTGTAGAGAGTGAGGAGGTCACTTCTAAGTCTCCTTTTCTCCAGGATAAACAACCCCAGCTCCCTCAGTTTTAATTTCTATTAAAGCTGTGTCACGTATCTGCCTGCTGAATTGCCTTTGTGGACATCTACTGACACACCCCTACAGCTTCTTGGTATTTTTCCTCAGTGATAGAGGCTGAGGATTGGTTGAGGCTTTCAGCACTCAGCTGCCCCAAAAAACAACTGTACATCAGTGTAATGCTTAGAGCTCTCCTACAGTAATAAAGGAAACCAGGCTGGATTCCCTCCTCTGCCCAAGAGACAACAAATAACTCTGCCTACACCCTTCTAGGAGACAGCTCCCAGCTACAGGCTGCACACTGTTCTGGCTGGAAATGTTTGACACTTTTCTTTCTACAGTGTTCTGCTTGGCTAAAAAGCAGGAAAGCTGTGATCAGTGCTGGCTGTGGAAGAGCAGCCAGGCCCAGCAGGAATGCTGCTGCCTCAGTGGGCATCACACACCCCGTGCTGCTCCTCACCTTCACTGGGTTACACCAGCAGGTACTACACACATTTATCCTGTGAGTGATGCCTTGAAGAACCTGGAAATGAGACAACACAGAGATTGACCCTGATAGGGATGCCTTAAAGAACCTGGAAATGAGACAACACACACTTTTGAGATAATACTGTAT
>VZSR01003816.1:1368877-1381053 GCA_013398615.1 Brachypodius melanocephalos | reverse complement strand
GAGATATAGAAAAGAAAAAAGGCAAAAATCATTAGGCATCAATAGCAGCAGCCAAGACCCTCATCTGTCTCACAAGGCAGGATCCAAACACCCCTGAGAACTGGTTTTTTAGCATTCACTGGTTTTCTACGCAAAATAAAGGAAACATCCCCCTCAAACCAGCAGCAATCCAAGGAAAGCTGACACAGCTCTGACAGGAGGAAGGGACAGCCCCACATTTCCAGCCAGAACTCTCCTGATTTAGGATCTCTCTGGGGAGAACTGCAAGGCGAGTTTGAGATTTCCCCCCAGCTGAAGATGGGCACAGAATGTGGATCTGCCACCCCCCACTCAATATTCAAATATTGGCTACAGCAGGAACAAGGACTGCAAACATCACATCCATTTGTTCAAGCCAGATGTAGGGGGAAAAAAAAAACCCCAAACCTCTAAAACATTCCTAGAGGTAAAAGCTTCTGAGAAACCCAGTAATTTAGTAATGTGTGCACAGAAAAGACCATCCCAACCAACCCCACCTTTAGATTCACTCAGAAAAACACACGGATTTTGGTTCTTAACTGGGCACAGAAATAAAATCATTAGGGTTGGGATTGGTCTAGATGGCCTTGAAAAAAATCCCTTCCAAGCCAACCCATTCTATTATTATATGACAAAACATGCAAACTCACACACACCAAAACCATGGCAACTCCTCAGGATGCAAAGGCAGACAATTTTAGGAACCAAAAGAAAATGAACATAGCCCTTATTTTTCAATGTCAAAACTGGGAGCCTGAGACTTTGACACCTAAAGTCCATATGAAAAGTCCTTATAAAGTCCACAGCTCAGGGACCTAAACTTTTCATGGTTGTTTATCCAAGAGCGTAGAGCTGCAAGAAAAACTGGCATCACTGGAAGAACTCAGCTCTCAGTCTAAGAGTCTCAGTCTTCCATGGCAGCAGAAGGGAAAAAAATGAAGAGAAGTTCCACCTAAGATAATTCTGTAATTAAAGTAAATTCAAGACTTTCTGGGAAAGGAAACAAACAGGTATTTTAGGTGTTTTACAAGGCACTTTTCACTGAGCATGTGGCAGTGGATGCTGCAGGCAGCAGCACAGGAAGCAGAATTATTAACCCTAAATTTCTTCCCAAAGAGAAGGGATCTGGACCCTCAGCTAGCAGGACTCCAGCCAGAGACTGGAAGGAAAAAAATAAAAATCAAAGTAGAATACAGTATACCCCATTTATTTTATATACTTTAAAACATAATGTGCCTCCTCTGAATGCATATTATTCAGAATGAATCTCCCAGTTAAACTCATGTTTTGTGGAGCCCCAGCACACAGCATTTACTACTAAGGCAATAAATACTGTGGGGAATATGTATAACACATTAATAATTATGTATAACATAATCCTTTATACCAGAAATTTGAAGAATCAGCCCAGAACTGAACTGCCCTTCAACAGTAAACACAAGGGGAAATCATTATCATTTTATACCAAATGCACAACAAAGTCTTCTTTATTCTGCCCATCAAATTTTTCTGATTTCAGGGTAGTCTTTTCAATATTAAAATGATAGGAACACCCCCTCCAAGCAGAGAAAAGCAATCCTTGAGTGAACTGAACTTATGGAACACACGTTACTTAGGCAATGAGCCAACTGCCATATGGTGCTGATGCATTTTAATTTTGATATACTTTAGCTACAGAAACTACTTCAAAGCAAATGTGAGCAAAAAACGCTGTAAAAGTAAAAAGCACTCCACTAGGAGACCTGGTTCTGAGACTAAAAATCACCTACACCCCTCCTGTTACACATTTATGTCGTCTCAGAGCTGATTTTCCTGAAAATATTTAAAGGTACTTGCTCTCTCCACTTTTGTAGCTGCAGGACACAAATATTTTATTCTAAAGAAAACTATCAGGTTTTTGTGAGAAATTGCCTATCATTTTATTAATGTGACGTCTCTCCTGTAAATACATATTTACAAAGAAAAAGAAAACCCCAAATCTTTCCAATCTATCTGCTGATAGTTTATAAGATACATTCCTTTACAGGAGCACTGGATGCAATTATAACAGGAAAATTGGGTACAAAAGATTTAAGTGCATATTTCCCAATTTTCTAATTACAGGGGCTTCCTTTGGGTCTTTCAAATACATTACTGGCATTGAAGCATTAACACACAATTTTGATTTCTCTACTATTTGTTGCATAATCAGTCTAAAACAATCTTTTCTATACAAGGCAAATCATCACATGCGAATCTACACCAACGGTGAATAACCAATAAACCAATTTGTGAATAAATTATGTACTTAAGCCAAAACAAACAGCATCAGAACACAGCCCATAACACTCTGTAATCTCATTTATTTTCTAACACACTCCACTGTAACTGGGCTGGTGGGAGAGGAGCTATTTTTCCTCTGCAGGAATCACAAAGAACACCCTGGAAAGCTTAAAATATCAATTAATACATCAACTCCGTGCAAACACATGAAATACAAACTGATAAAATATCTCAGCTGCACTTAATCTGTGTCCAAATGATGAGAGGATCCTTGATGCACATGGCTTGTTTTGAAAATCCTGCACGAGGATTTGTAAACTCTGCAGCAGCACGCTCACAACCTGCTAGGATTCCTGGCTCAAGGCTGTCCTCGGTGTAAACAGCCAGGAAAATGCAAATTCATTGGAAGGGAGGCTGGCTGCTCCCAGGGGTGAGCCCTCTGACCTCTGGCAGGGAGCAGGGATGAAATGCAGAGGGATTGCTGGGCTGCTGCTCCCTGCCTCAGCCTGGGGGATCCAGAGCAGCCCCAGCCCAGCCAAGAACTTCAGCACCAAGGTGGACCCTAGAGCAGGGTCTGAGAGCTCTGGATCCCCCTGGAATCACTGCAGGAAGAATCTGGACCCTACAGCAGGGTCTGAGAGCTCTGGATCCCCCTGGAATCACTGCAGGAACAATCCGGACCCTACAGCAGGGTCTGGGATCTCTGGATCGCCCTGGAATCACTGCAGGAAGAATCCGGACCCTACAGCAGGGTCTGAGAGCTCTGGATCCCCTGGAATCACTGCAGGAAGAAGCTGCTACTTCCTTCCCTGAAGGAAAGAGTAGTCTCCCCATGTAAATGCAAGCTGGTGCCCCACTGCTGCTCTGGAGGTGTGCAGTGTAGCAGCAGCAGCACTGCCATGGAAAACCAAGCCCAGAAGAAGACCTCTGGCTGCACAGCACCCCTCCAGCTCCTCAGAGGCAGCTGCAGCTGGGCACTGGGGGCTCCTCACACCGGCAGCCCAGCCCTGCAGTGCCCACAGACACAGGGGCTGCCTCACCTTCCCCTGGCCAGGCCCTGCAGGGGCACTGAGATCTGCACAATCCTGTGTTCACACTGCCCCAGCTTGTTCACACTCCCTGGGCACAAACCCTGCCCAGGCCATGCCAGCACAACGCCCTGCTCCTGCTCTGTGCTGCACACACAGCACAAGGCTCAGCCCACACCCCTGCCAGGACCTGGAGACTGCAAGCACAGCTAGGAGGGGTCCATGAGGAACAGCTGAGCTGACTGCCTCACCTCCTGTCCTCCTCAGCCTCAAAATCAGCAACACTGCCCGGTTAATACTGCCAATAATTGCCTTTTAATACTTAATAACATAATTTACATGCACCAGGTTAAGTCGATGGGGAAGATAACTGAAGTTGCAGCACATTTCTTACGCTTCTAAGGAGATCTTATATTTTTAAAGCTGACCAAATTATATTCTAAGTGCTATGCGAGCTAAAAGATGCTCTTAATACTATTAACTTATCATTCTTTTCTGGGTTGTCATTGGATTGCATTTCTTCAAAACCTCAACCAACCAGCAATTAGAAAAATAGTTAAACTAATTTACAAACTGTCTTCCCCAAGCTCCACATTTCTTTCTTTCACCACTCTTGCCCACAATGCCTGCCAGTTCTATCTCAAGTAACAACAACCTAAAACCAGTTTTTACCAGTGAGAGTGTTCCAAAAATGGAACACTATATACCACTAGTGTTATTCAGTGCAATAACATCAGATTTTTTGAGCTTTCCAAGGTGTCTGCTTGCCAAGCCTCCCAGCAGCACCAGGAGCACTGGAGCTGGCTCTTCAGCCCCAGGGAACAAGTCCTGCATCATTTTAACTTCCCGCAGAAGCTCTCTTTCCAAAATCTGGGGCTACATTTTTCTTCTTACTCAACTCAAGTTTTTTGGAGAAGAGATTATTCAACCACATTTGGCAGCACTCAAGATTCCAAGCACAGAGGGTGTTTGGGGTTTTTTTTAAAGCTCTGAATAAGAGTGAAATAATGTAAGTGTGGACATATCTATGTAACCACACACACGTGGGTGTGTTTGTAGCTGCCTCTCACCTAAAACACCTGCAGAACTGGCTGTGGATTTCTGCCTTGAGCCCAAAAACAAGACACAGCTTCAGTGATCAGGGCATTGCTCCTTCTTCCAGCCACTGAGAATAGCTATTCCATATTAAAAGGTCTTACAAGAAAAACCCAACGCAAAATTTCCTCTAGATCTGTAGAAGAAACAAAGTGTTGCCTTTATCTGATTTGGAAAAGCAGGTTCCTGTGACCCAGGCTAAAATGCCAAGTCCATGGAAATGCACAAGCACAGAAGAAAACACCCAAACTGATTTAAAAACAGGTTTTCCAACGAGAAAATTGACAAGTCCTTCAATGACTCTTTTTCCTTCTTTAAGGAGCAAAACATCAGAATCTGTGTTTAATTCTTGTTTCAGCTGAACATCAAAAGCCTTGAAGCAACATCTACCTTTCTACACAATGATGGCTCCAGGACACATTTACTGCAGCTTGTGCAGCTGCAAACAGGTAGGAAGGGGTTTATCTTTGCTCATTTCCAACAAATCAGATCATAAAAACCTCACACCCCAATGCTCCAACTACACCCTCCAGAGCAAGAGAAGAAAACAGCCAAGTTTACATTTTTCTAACAGCTTCTGATGTTTTCACCAAAAAAAATCCATTCTGTTCCCAGCGCCTTCCTTTGTGTAACATCCAGCTCCTGGTTAGCCCAGAAAACAGAACTTCTAGTGCTATTTCTGGACCCAGCAGGCTAAAAAAACCCCTTTTTTTATGACAGAAGGCAGCACACAAGGATGTGTGTTACAACTTGAGTGTTGTCACCGATGGGATGCATCGTGGAGGGCTGGAAAGACACAACTGCTGCTGGGAAAACAACCAGCCCTCACTGCTGCCTGCTCTCCCACATCATTAAAACAGGCAAAGGAGGGAAGAGCTGGTGCAGACAAACCCCAAATGAAAGCCAAAATGAGACCCAGGACACCCCAAAGAAAAGGGAAGATGGCAGTGAAAACTTCAAGGCTAATCCAGGGATTTTCTCTCATACCTTTTACAAAGTCTAGCACTTTGATGCCTCAATCAAATATGCCCCTCCTGCCACTACTGTATTATAAATAACATTTGCCTCCAGTTCCAAAATATATTTCCATGAATACACAAAAGGAAAATATACAGCAGACACTGGCATTAAATATTTAACTTTCTACCTTAACAACCTTTCTTTGTGTGTGTGTGTGTGTGTGTTTCTTGCTTCTGCTTGAGGCTAAATAGTAAGGCCAACTCATGAAGCAAAGCTGGTATCAGTCCTTATATATTATTCATTAATTCCAGATGTACCAATTCCACCTCTGTCTCTAAAGCCAGACATGTCACTTCATAATAAAGCTCTTTCAGCTCAGAAATCTACAATTCTCATCCTCTGAAGGAACCAGGGCATACACAACATTTTAGGGGTTCAGCGGTGCGTATTGTGACTTCCAAGTACAGGAGGACTTTTGAACCTGAATTTAATGAGGCAATTAAGAAACAAATACATGATTAATTTTAGACAGCCTTAAAAGGCCAAGCATGATTTTCTGGCAGCAAATTTAACATTATTCAACACTTTTAAGAAGTAACTTACAGAAAAAAAAAAAAAAATCCCACCTGATTTCTTTGCTTCCAGTTGGTTACAGAGGAGAGAAACCACTTGCTTCAATCTCCCAGCACAGCTCCTTGTCACACATAGTTACATCTCCAATTGACACTTGAAAATTACCACTTTCTTCCTGTAGCTGCACACATTTACCAGCAAAAAACAAAATTAGTGACACTTTCAGCACCTCTACACAGAAAGGGCTGCCAGAGACTTACTGAACACCTGGCTGAAGATCACCCCCAGCAACATTACCAGAGAATCTGGTTTGCTCTTGAAATACTATGAACAAAAATACTTTTGGTTCACTGGGACTGTGTTTCAAATCTCTTCCTCACCTGGAACTGCCTGACAACAGAATCCCCAAGTTGTAACTTTCACTGAGTGGGGCAAGGAGTGAAATAGGTGACCAAGTAACTTGAAAGTAGGCTGGAAGGAGAAACCTGAGCAGAACATTCCCATCTGCTCCATCCAGTGGGTGAATCCCCTCTGCCTGTGTGGGAGGTGTGAAGCACACAGGGTGAACTCAGCTGCAGCTCTGTGTGATGAGAATTGACACAAAACAGTGTCACCGTCCCAGCCTGAAGGAAAACCCTTCCTTCCATCCCACTGCAGCTACCTGGGGCTGAGGGCAGCACCAGCCTTCAGCCAGGCTGGACACTGCCAAACCTCCATCTGCCAAAAGGAAAAATGCTCATTTAACTGCTTTTATTGCCAACATCCCTCCCTTAAAGGTCCATGGGTGGGCTGAGTGCACTCCCAGCTGACCAGCACCTGCCCAAGTGCATTTCACAGATGCCCTGTTATGCCACAGAAACAGGAATCCAGTGTTGGCTCATCAGGTTTTACCCAAAATGACCCTTTTGTCATTTAAATTTGGATTATGATGCAGAAGTTTTTTCCCTAAAGGGGAAAAAAATTTCCATCATTACCTAATGGTATCTAAAAACAGACAGATTAAAACAGAATATGGAATTTAATGTGGCACCATGAATATCCAGAATAACTAATGGAAACTGTGGACAGTGACTTACAGTGCTAGCAGTGCAATGTGTTGTCACACCTTCTGACAGAAAAAAAAGCATTTACTAACACGCTTTCAGAAGAACAATCTGTTTAACACAGATTTTCTTTTTTTTCTTCCTGGAGCACTTTGCCTTGTATGCTTAAACAGCACTTGTTTTGCTTTGCCAACCGAACGTGGTGAAAGTTCAGTGTTTCTACAGACTACACTGGAATGTCAGGTGCTTATTTAATTGCTTTTGTAGCCAATTTCCTTGCCCCTCAAGGCTCATTAGTCAGTCATCTAATCACTCCATGCAATAATGCACCCTCTGTGTTTGCTCCTTGAGCTCAGGAATATATCTTCATCTGTGCTCCCAAGAGTGGTGTCCTTCAGCCACAACCTTCCAGAGGTTTTCTGACTGCTTGCCAGCCTTGCTGCCTGTTCCACATGGAGGGCATTTCCCCAACACCCATTAATTCTGACAGCCAGGAGGTTCCTCAGCACACCTGGAACTGCTCCTCTGGGAGGGTGATGAGCCCTGGCAGTCACTGGGGATGTTCCAGCTGGGCTGTCTCCACCCTGGGGACACCCCAAAGCCATCTGGGCACTGTCCTGGGCAGCCAGCTCTGGGTGTCCCTGCCCAGCAGTGGGGCTGGACCAGAGCACATCCAGGGATCCCTTTCTGCCCCTGCCAGTCTCTGATTCTGTTCCATCTACACCGTGTAAACACACGTTAAAAACCCAAACAAACAACCAAAAAACCCACTCTGCACAAAACTATCCCCAAACAAGCAGAAAAAATGCCCAGAAGGAAATTAATAATTTACTGTCCAAAATAAATAGCAGGCATTTGTAAGTGTCAAGCCAGCAGGCAAGTTGTGTTTTCCAAGCTGAGTTTCAATTCAGTTTAAGCAGCTGACTGAGAATTCTTTGGGATCCAGTTTCCTGAGAAACGGGCAGAGTGTAGCTGAATTAGCACAGCAGAAAGGTTATTTATTTATTTAGCATTTAAAACACCAACAGATGTTTAGGTGAAGGTACTATACACATGGTTTATATCTAAACACTGCAGAACTGCCCAGCTGCCAGCATACTATGAAGAATATCTGCTTATTCTTTTGGGGACTGGAGAGAAGGGAAAAAAAGAGAGAAATGAACTTTTCCTGAGTAGAATTCTAAAAGAAGCAGTGCTTGAAAAGCACCCCATCAGTAGCTACTGGAGCAAGAAATCCCCCCTGTCCTGCTCTCCAACGCACAGGGCACTGCAGCTCCTCAGCTGCTGCATTCTGCTCTTCTGTGCATATACAGAGCACCAAAACTCATTTTAGAGTTTTCTAAACATTGGGATTTAATTCCACAGCAGAGGAGAAACAAGGACAATAGGAGCACTGCAAGTAATCTACACACAGGCATAGAATTTCCGAGAAATGCAATTTTGTTATACAAAATGGTGTAGAATCCTTCTCATAATGGAAAAGTGGCTAGGTTGAAGTGCTTTGGAATAATTATAATATAAAATGAAAAGCTTCTTGATGCATTATATTACTTGAGTTGGAGTAATTCTCTCGAGTTTCTATTTTTAAACCATGATAGTGTGTTAATGAAACTTTTCAAGGAAACTTCAGCTACAGACAGGGGAAACAAATTGCTGCTCACCCCTTCACAGCTTCAGCTGAAAGTCACCATGAAAGGAGCATTAAATGGGTATCAGTTTCATAGGGGAGAAAACTGATGATTCAAATTTAGGCTTGCATTCAGTCTGTACAAATATAATTTACACAACACAAACCCAGAATCCAAAGAAGTTATTACAAAATGTCAAAATATTTCCTTATCAACATACAAAGTGCATAGTTAAATAAACGAGTAAGTAAATAAATAAAGAGAAATATTATTTTTAACTGTTCCCTAAAGAGATTTAATGGCTATTTTTTGGTCCATTACCACAAAAAAAAAAAAAATCTTGTTTCAGATGCTAGAGGTTGCTCTAAAAGGGAAGAAACCTTATCACTCTCTACAGCTGCCTGCAAGGAGGCTGCAGTGAGGAGGGAAATAGTGTCAGGTTGCTCCAGGGTGGGTTTACATTGAAAATTAGGAACATTTTCTTCATGGAAAGGTTTGTCAAACACTGTGACAGGATGCCCAGGGCAGTGGTGCAGGGACATCCCTGGAGATAATTCAAAGAGGTGTAGGTGTGGTGCTGAGGGCCATGGCTTAGGGGTGAACTTGGCAGTGCTGGGTTAACAGATGGATTTGACCATCTTTCCCCCTCTAAATGATATTTTGTCATCTCATAAAGCTTGGTTTGGTCCCTGTTCTAAGGAAACCCAAATAGAAACATAAGAGATTCACTCCCTGAGGGCAAGAAGTGGACAAGTCCACTCAACTCCTTGCAGGTCACCTGCCTGCTCCAGAAAAACCCAGCAAAGAATCCAGAGACCTTGCCAGTCATTTGTTTTAATTAAGCAAGTTACTATCAGTTTCTGCATCAGTCTCCTGATATACTGCACAGAATATTGCATTGCTTGTGATTCCTGGGAGAGTCTCCACCCTGGTGAGACATATTCTGAATAAGAAGGCCATATAATCTCCCTAACTTCCATCCAATAGATCAGAATTGTGTTATTAAAATATTCAAGAGCCTTTGCTCTCACCCTGCTTTCCCTGGCATTAATAAATCATGCTAATACCAACAGCAGCTAAAGATACCTCTGTATTTTTGATATACTTAGAACACACCAATATGCCTTCAAATTGGGCAAAATAGGTGTCTCAGGACAGAACATCTTTATCTTTGGGAACTGAGGGGGTCCTGCAGCCTCTGTGGATATTCTGAATATTGAATATTGAACCAAGCAACCTCCAGAGAGCTGCAGCACAGCCAGCCAGGCCTTGGCACAGGGGTGGTGCCCCAAGGAATGCTTGAGTGGGGTGAAACAGGCTGAATGTGTTTTTCTGACAGGAATAAACACCAGCCCCAGCACCAGCACCAGCAGATTTGTCTCCATCCAGCTCCATGAGGTCACTCCCCCTGAGCACCATCAGTGCTCCACAGGCCCAGCTTTGGACCTGTTTTTCTCTTCAAGGGAAGCCCTCCATGGGCACAGACTTGTTCTTGTTGTTGTTGTTCTTTTTTTTTTCTTTTTTTTCTTTTTGTTCTTTTTTTTTTTTCTTTTTTCTTTTTTTTTCTTTTTTTTCTTTTTTTCTTTTTGTTCTTTTATTTCTTTTCTCTTTTTTTTCTTTTTTTTCTTTTTTTTTTCTTTTTTCCTTTTTTTTTTCTTCCCTAAATAAGGATTGAACACCAAAATTAATCCAGTGAGAGAAATTTACTGAACACAGTGAAATGTCTAACACACAAAGCTTGAAACACTGCATGGCACTGCCTAAATGCTGAAAAAATCAGGCTTTGAAAACAACTGTGTGAGAAATCATCCTTTATTTCCCACTACAATACCTCACATAGGAGAAAATTGTGTCATGTGCTGCACTTTTTTTAATCAGCAGCTGCTCACAGACATCCCTGCAGGTGTTTAACTATTGAAATCACATTTAAAATAGTGAGTTATTTGCAGCTACACTGAATACACCTCAGATCTGGGCCCAGGATGAAGTGCAGCAGTCAGCAAAACACATTTTCCTACTCTGCCCAAAGCCAGAGGAGTCATTCTGCTGAGGAACACAGGGAAATGTGGCACAGCAGAGATCCTTCAGCCTAACAGAGCGGGCAAAAAAAACCCAAAAAACCACAAAAAAAGGAGAATTTTCTCCAATGCTATGCTGCCTGTTAGTTCAGCTTCCTTAATGAAAGTCCACCCTTAAATTAAAAAGCAAATCAAACATTCTCAACATCGGTTGCAAGGTCCACATGAAGGTGTGACAGGGCAGGAGGATGCTGTAAAGGGTTAGAAATGGAGCAGGATTCAGAGCCAAGCTGGCAGCTCCCATTGCAGGGGCAGGAGCAGCTCCCACTGCCCCTGCCCAGCCTGGCACCTGCCCAGCCTGGCACAGCACCCCTGCCAAAACCCTTCGGAAATTCCTGAGCACGGAAATTCCTGCTCTCCCAGAGACCTGGGGGCTGCAGGGGCTTGGGGAGGGAGCCCAGGGCCCCCCCGGGCACAGGGGGAGAATGGAATTGGGTGGAGAGTGGGAGAATGGAGTTGAGTCAGGGAAGGAAAGTGTGTGTGTGTGTTTTCTCTTTTTTTCTTGCTTTGTTTTCGTTTGGGGTTTTTTTTGGTTGGTTGGTTGGTTTTGTTTTTTGTTTTTTGGGGGTTTTTTTTGTTCCTACCCAGCTCTATTATAACTGGCAATCAATTAAGGTGACTGTTCTTCCCCACCCCAGGACAATTGGGAAGGGGTGTCCCGCTCTGTGTGTGATCCCTGGTGGGCACCAGGCCACCAGCCCAGCCCAGAGGTGACAGCTGGCCCAGGGCAGGCACAGCCCTGCTGTGCTGGGCTTTCAGAGCAGGGTTTGAGCAGAGAAGGATGAGCAGAAAGCCCCAGCAACAGCCACAGGCACGCTGCTGACCCTCAGGAACAGCTCTCCTTGGAACAGCAGGGCTGCTGCTCTTCTCTAGGGGACACCCCAGGGTCAGCAGGTGTGCTGGGACAGGTGTGGCATGTGGCATTTCTTCACCTGTTCTCTGGTTTTACTTCAAGAGACACATTTTTGATGCTTGCTTTCAGCCAACATTTAATCCCATGGATTTTGTGGCCATTCCAGGAGCATTCCAGGAGCCATGGGGGCAGGAGGAGCAGGGGCAGGGCTCTGAATGTCCCCATGAGGTGCAGCCCACAGGCAGGGTGAGCCACAGTGCTTCTGACCCCTCTGACTTCGTGCACTCCTGACTCCTCCATTCCCAGGAAGGCTGGAATGAGACCTGACTTTTCTCAAGTGTTTTTTACAGTTTTCAGTTTGTTGTCTTTGGGAACTCAATTAATTCTTTTTGGAACACATAAAACAATGCTAACACAGAATAAATTTTCACCTGTGCTCCAGGAGATTATTCTTCATTTGCCCAGAACATGCAATTTCAGAATTTGAGCCTCTACTTAATGCAGCTGGCTTGTCTGTGATTAGAATGTGATTTCATCCATAGCATTGCTCCCAGGGCTGGTTTCACTTGGTGCTCCTCACTTTTGGGCTCACACCTGTGCAATGTGCAGCCAGCAGCTGGACACAAACCCTGCAGCTG
>VZSR01003816.1:1353918-1368718 GCA_013398615.1 Brachypodius melanocephalos | reverse complement strand
CAAACCCTGCAGCAGTGCAGCAGAAGTTGCACAGCTGGACCTGCTCAGCCCTGAGGGGCTGCATCACCTTGGCAGGAGCTGCTGCTGCTTCCCTGGTCAGGAAAAAATGCACCAGGCATGCAAAATGGGGGGGGCAAGAAGTTCCCTGTTAAGAATATGAGGAGTCCTACAGATTTTGGGGTTTCCTGCAAAGTTCAATTGGTTGCTCCCCCAGTGCAGTTAAAAGAAGAGCTCTCACAGCACCTGACAGTAAAGGGAGAAAAAAGGAAAGAGCACAGAGGTGGCAATTTGCTTTGTGTCCTGGAAAGCCCTGGGAAAGGAAACCTTTAAGGAATTAGGAAGGATAAGCTACTGCCAAGTTAAGACAAACCAAACTTTAGGTTAAAAGTTTTTGCTGGATTTTGTTGTTAAAACTGAACTGCAATCAGAAGCTCTACCGCTAAGAGTATCTTACAATTCCTGTGTTATTCTGATGATTTCATATTATTTCTACATATTAAAAAAAACAGGATAGTTTAGGGAAGAGAACAAGGAACTCTCTAGAATTTCATTACTAATGTCTCCCAAATCACCTTGTATGGAAGTCAAATCATAGATGTAATTTTGGCCACACTTCCAGCATCCCCTGCTGAAGAGGCTGCAGCAGGGCTGCTCTGCCAGGGTATTACAGGTTTGGCTTCTGTGAATGCTGCCTGGGGAGGTATCAATTCTGCCTGCCTAGGACACATCACCTTTACAATACCTGCTTTGCTCCCACGAGGAGAATCACATTTTTCATTTATTTCAGGGAGAGGAGTGTCTGTAGAGATGCATTCTTGCTTTGGTTTGTTTGGTCTGTCCCCAGTTACCACATTAGGTGACTATTTCTCAATAAGTCACCTGTCCATTTTCATCAGAGCACCTGCCACTCACAGCAGTATTGCTCAGGGCTTTATGCATCCATTTCTGAGTGATTTTCCCATTAATCTCTTCCAAAATGTACAAATGCATGCACACAGGAAAGTGTAAATTCCAGTCAAAGGGAAGCTGTATTTGAAACAAATAAATTTACATGTAAAGTTCGAAAAGCTCTCAGAGCACTGCTGGTAAGGAACTGATCAAAATTCATTTAAATATTAATTCTATCACTCTAGTACTTCAATCCAGGTGTCTGTATAACCACAAAGAGAGCAGCTCCCCCCATTTATCCATTTTTACTGCCCCCATCTCCCAGATGACCCCTGTGTGAGCAGCAGGGCAGGAGCTGCAGCACCAACCCTCCAGGCTGACCAGGAGCTCCAGAGAAATGCCATTTTTCAGTGCTGGTGTGAAGTGTGTTAAGCAGGATGGAAATTCCAAACATTTTTGCCAGCAACCTCATTTTCTGGAGCCCAAGGTGCAACAGCACTGCACAAGTTCATGGGCGTTGTGCAGGTTTTCAAAAGGCTCAGAGGGCTGTTGATAAGAGTCAACCATCAGAAAGGGCTTTCACTGCCATGGAAGGAAAGATCTCAAAACAATCCAGGATACAGCTTCTTAATTTATTTTTATTCAGTGGTGGAAAAAATGCTTTTTGCTTTTTATTTTCACTTTAACAAAAAGGTAAGATGGATACATATCTAAACGTTGCATATGCAGACCCCCATATAGCTGTATTTTCTTTTTTTCCCCTCTACAATAAAATGAAAAGAGAACTATAATTTTGTGGTGTCTTCCATTCAGCTCCAGGACAGCAAGCCAAAATCTGAATGAAATTTCATTAGTGTATCATGCAAAAAGTTGCTCAGGACCAACTGAAGCCTGATATTCAACAGGATTTTGGGGTGTTTGGTAGAAAGTGCATTAAAACCAATCTTTGAAAATAAAATACCTTCTTCCCAGCCTGCAGTCTCAGCAATGCTGTACTTTGGGGGGCTTGTACTCCAGAAATGTCCTTTTTAGCTATCTTGCCTGCTTTGATTCTCATTTGCATGATCTGAAAATCACTCCAACAGTGGGAAATGAGGAGATGCAAGGAGAAAGTCACAAAGAATAGGTCTGGCACGTAAACAAAGGCTTTAAGATGACAGAGCTCGAGGAGAGAGTTGAAGAAAGAAACTGTAAAATAAATTTCTCCTTGGAAATGTAATTAAAAACCCTGAAGTGACAGCTACACTATTTTATGACTGGATTTACAAAAAAAAAAAAAAAAAAAAAAAGAACTCACCAGGCCAGAGCTGACATCAGCTCCTTAAGAAAAGCTGAAGGAAAAAGCCTTTTATCTTCAGATAGGATTCTTGGTGGACACACTGAGGCCCCAAGTGCTGCAGGTGATGGGGTCTGGGCTGGACAATGGCCACAATCAGCAGAGGTGATGCCAGAAGGAATCCAGGAGTCTCCTTGGCACTGTGGGATGTCCATCCTGCACCAGGAGCCAGAGCTGACACACCCTGGGCAGACAGGAGCCCAGGTTTGGGGGAGCCCCAGGGTGGTCCCTGTGCTGCCCAGGGAGCTGGCTGGGGCAGGGATCAGCCTGGAGCCCCCAGCACCAGACCCTGGCTCCTGCTGGTGAGCACAGGCTGTGGGAAATGGGTTCTGTGGGCATTGCTGAGAGAGAAATGGAACAGAAAACAAGTTTCAAATGCAAATAGACCTTGCAAATAGACCGGATACTTTGGAGAAATAGAACTGTGAAAGATGTATTGTAGCAAGACCCAGGTGAGGTATTTTAATAGATGATTGGCTTTAAAGAATTAGCAGCATTGTGTGGCAAAAGCTGATAGGCCAAGAAGTGCTTATAAAGTATTGTAATTAGGGAATAGTTTTCTGTTTGTGATGGTGTGAATTGTAACACCTGTACTGTCTCATCCTTCTCATGAGACTGAAAATGGAATAAAAGTTTTTAAAAGGCCTCTCAGTTGCCCCACCTCTGGGTCAGAAAAAGGCAATAATCCAACACCAGGTGCCATCTGTCCCTGCCCACCTGAGAAAAGCTCCAGGTGCCCAGCCCCTGCAAGGGCAGCCTGGCACTGTCCCTGCTTTCAGAACTGGAGTCAGCACCCAGGTGAGGAGCTCTGCATCCTTCAGAATGCCACAGCCCGTGAAAGCCATCGCTCTGCACTCTCAGGGAAGGGAGAGCCTTCCCCACAATGTCACAATGGGATTGATTTCTGAAATGCAAGGGAGACAAGGAACAGCTCATCTGCTTTTTATTCCCGTGTATAAACAGTGGCAAAATCGTCTCCAAATTAGAGAGACAGATTTGATTAGACACATCAGAGTTCAAACACACACCCTGGCTAGGCAAACAGAAGGGAGTGTGCCAGCAGTCTCAAAATGCTCACAATACAGGAGGGGAACCTGCAGAGGAAATAAAAACCTCAATTAGAAGCTGAGGTGCAATGCTGGCAATAACATCCTCATCTGGCAGAGTATTTTACACTCCATGCCCTGCACAGTCTGAGGAGGAGTCACACACACTGAAAGCTGGTGTGCACACAGAGGTCATGCCAGCCTAGGTCCAGAAATAAACCCCAAAGCATTTCAGCAAAGTATTCAAAGTGAACAGCCCTGTATTGCCACAGTGTTACAACATTTACTATCTCTGTAATATTTCATCCCAGGGAAATTATTGTGTAAAACAAAAGGGCTGTATGACAAGAACATACTGACATCTGCTGGCTCCTCCAAATGCACTTCTCCCAAGATTAGGATTTAATGTCCTCAGCAGGTTTTCCCCCTCTCTCATGGGCTGCATAACAAATTAACATTGTCTATCTCTCGATACACAAATTAAACCAGTTATTCTGTAGTTGCAAATGTTAAAGTGTGTGTGACATTCTGTGGTTAAACAATTCACACAAACATACTTCTCTTCCACATTTGACTTCTAAAGGATCACAGGAAATTACTTTTGCCTAATTTGTATCAAACACCCGGTGATGGGGCACAAAATTTACATTCAAATAATTACTCCCCTCATTTCTTTGCCAACAAAAGACCAGTATTTCCAATTTACTATCCAAAAGTGTAACTGGAGCTGTCACTCAGGCCAGGCTCATAATGGCAAGTATTGTTTCACAGTAATGAGCAGCCAATTGAAAGACCAGATTTTATTTGTATTAGCACTGTGGCCAAAGGAGACACATAAAGATAACACACAAATCACCTAGCACACCTGTCCAGAGTGATACCTGAACACAGCAGAGAAGATCAATTCTCTCTCATCACTCACCACAACCAGCAGAGGCATTTTGATATCCACAATATCGTGCTAAAGGCTGAACAGCCCCACACCTACAGCCTGCAAAAGTCAGAAATCCCAGCTAATACAGTCAGCTCCTACAGCAGCTCTAACCTGGCATCCCTGTGAATGGGGAATATTCTGTAAATCTTCATGCACTTCTAAATTTATTATTTGAAAAGGCTGTGATAAATTCATTTAATGCTTGCTGTAGGAATCCCAGCTTAGCATTTCCTCCCTGGTGTGCGCTATAACACAGAGTTATGGATGACAATTTAAACACAAAATAGAGGGAATTCAAAATCATAATTCGCAGTGTCAGCAACTCAGAGGTGTTGCATTTAGTTACTGAGGCATAAATTTGCTATTAGAAACAATGATGCAAATCGTCAAATAATAACAGTTGCCAAGCTGTGCTTAGTGCAGCTCATAAACACCTCAATATCTCTGCATTTCCACATCAACCATCAGCTGCAAGGTCAACTCCTTTTATCAGCTCATTAGCTAGACACATTTCAGAGTTGTGAAAAGGGAAATGAAAACCACAAATTCACCTTTTGGAACTCATTATTTGAGTAAATTCCTCCTGTGTGTGTTCTGCTGAGTGCACCTCCCTGCCAGGCAGGACCACCCATACTCCAGGGCCAGGCAGCAATAGCACTGTGCTACAGCATTCATCTGGAATTCCCTTTCAATTTCCTCATTTGAGACAGTTTATTAAATTATTTAAGCTTCTTATATATTAAACATCAGCAGAGAAAATTCTGAGGGGAGAAAAAAAAATAAAAGGAAGGGGAAGACATTATTACCCCAAAAGTCTCCTACTCTTTAAAAGCAGATTACAGGTTCCTCAAATTCACAGACGACAAGGGCCAGCCTTCCAGAAGAGAGGAAAAATCCATCCTTTGGAGATCCCCAAAGACAGTTTTGGCCACAGGATCCCTGTTTGTCCCACTCAGCCTGGCACACACCACTGCCAGGGCCATGGCACAAACATTGGGATTGGGGCATTAAAAAAAAATAATAACAAATAAAAAAATACCAGCTTTCCTCTTATCAATTCAGAGGCCTCCAAATGACCCTCAAAGGTGCAGGCTGTGCTGTGAGCTGCCCCAATGTGGACTGGCAGTGATGAGGGAGGCGAGAGGAGAAGCACGAATGGCACAGGATGAAAGGACAGCAGAAGGGTTCCTCCTGCCCCTTATGATCAATACCATCTCCTACTGGTTTACAGGATAGAAGGTCTGGAGAGCTTTTGAGGCTCACTTTGGAGACCTTCAAAGCAGAAGAGCCAGGAGATCAAACCATGTGGCATTTTCAGCAGCAGAGGAAGCAGGCAGTGCAGGAGGTGTTCATACAGCCCAGCTCAGTCTGGCCATGGGGAGACACCGGCTGAGCCTGAGCTTCTCAAAACAACACTGAGATCTGAGAGGACAGCACTGATTTAAACACAGCTACAGCAATAAAGCAGCCAATTTACCACCTCAAACCTCCCTCAGCTAATAAAGGTGCACCCACTTATGCAACTAATAGAGCATTTCTTTACTGGCAAAGTGTGAACCTCTCACGATGACTACAGTCTGATTTTGGCAACCAAAAGTCTGAAATCTACAGGTAGGAAGAGTTTATCATCTTTCTTACTTATTCTCCATTTCCAGCTCACTTACGTTTATGACTTCCTTGTGAACAGTATGATCATGTACCATGTAATAGTTCATATGAGAACTATTCCAAGGACTTGAGAAAATTTTATTCAATCTAATTTGTACCTTAATAACTCCTGAGCAACTTGAAAGATAGCCTCACCCTGAGAAAACATCAATATTTTTTTAACATAGAAATTAGTGTCCAATCTTTTTGTTTCTTGCACAGTCAATGACAAAATATTTAGTGGCTTCATTGGGGAAACAATTTTTACAATTTTAAGATTTCCTATCCGCTAGAAATACCTGCATTAGAAGTTTGGGTTCGTATTTTAGTCTACTGCTTTGTAACAGTGCAAATGTGGAAAGAGAGAGAAGTCTAGATTACTTCTAATATCTAGGGAAACTTCCTAATTTTCCTTTACATTTCCTGCTTGCAAAGCTGTAACACAGCAAATCATCACATTGACTGCTAGATATACTTATTAAAAATGGCATGTTCAAGACATGTTGATAAAGGAACACTGGTATTGAGAATTATTGTTTTATTCATCAACACAACTCCCCCCAAACACAGCAATTATTAAAAATGCCCCCCAGGCTGTCAGGCCCATGTCAGTCAGCCACAAGCTGACCCTGCCAGGCTCAGCACAGGTCTGTGCTCACCACCTGAAAACAAATCTGCAACTCCAGCCCAGGTAACAGTGCTGTTGTAACCATTAACTTTGGAGAGACTTGATTTTTACCTGTATGTATTTCCTGTGATGTTGTATTTTCCTAAATTTGATCGCTTTGATTGCCAGAGTCTTAAAATGGTTTTAGGTTACTTCTTTTCATTGCAGACAAGGTTTTTAGCTGGTACCCAGAGATGGGATCATGACTGTCCTTTCCAGCTGCCCCCCAGTCCTGCAGAACCTTTTACACCACAGCACCAAAACTCCATTGTGACACACTCTGGGTTCATTATAGCAGAAATGCACCTTCAGATTTAGGACACAATAAAGGATTTAGGTTCCCACACAGCCAAGTTTGTACATTATGAGATTTCAGGATGCTTGAGTCCTTTTTAAAACACACACACATATTTTAAGGAAGGCAGCTCTCTGCCTGCACTGGAGCAGCAGATTGAGTCCATTCAAAAGCAGGAACACAACCACGAGCACTGAAACAATGGCAAGGGGAAAACCTCTGGGTAAACCACATTAAAAGGCAAACATGTAAGGAGTGTGTTATCAGCACAAGTTGATTACAAACCCTCCTGCAGAGAAATGGCAGTAGCTGGAAGCAAAACGATGCCCACAGTGTTTGAAGGGCCAAGGCAGCTGACTGCACCATTCAAACATCATTCAAAGCAATGTGTCCCAAGAAGAAGTGATTAATCAGGTGGCTCATTGGATATGGCAGATCCCAGAGTGAGGATGAAAGATCATACCAGCACCAAAGCTGAATGATGTGGAGGCTTTTTACAGTGGGGGGAGTAAAAGACAGCTTCAGTATCACGAAGGTGTGATTTGAGCGTGAGGCTGATGCAGAGCAGGGGGATGTGGCTGTGCCCTGTACCCCAGAGAGCTCCGTGCACAGGGCACAGGTAAATCCACCCTGCCCCACCTCACACCTGGGCTTTAGGGCTGGTTTTCCCCAGAGTGCCACAGGATCCTTAATAACCAGCTACAGCCAGAGATTCAGCACCCAAACAAAGTGAAAGCAAGGTTGTAAAAACAGGAACAAGCAGACCAAAATGCACGTCACAAACTCACAGGTGGTATCAGGGACTGGAAAACAATAGGAATGAATTGATCTGGTTTTAAGCTGAGGACATTCACAGGGAAGCAAGGGTGTGAAACATGCACTGTGGCCAATTTGGGTGTTTGGCAAGAGCCCAGCACTGGCAATGCCCAGGGCAAAGCCCATGGGTGCTCTGTGGAGGCAGCTGCAGACTCACACAGCACCACGATGGCAACAGAGCAGGGCACCAGGAAGGGAAGGAGCATTTGGAGAGTGTTCTAAATTAAGGAGTGGGGAAAGGGTCTAATATGACAGAGAGATCAGGAGGATACCTAGATCCATTCATCTTCCTGCTGGGTCACTCTGTGTGGCTCAATTCAAACTGCACCCTGGGACTCCCTTAGCCTTTGGATTGTTGCAGGCTCAAAATGGGGATCACCATGTGGCAGATGACATTTCAGGCAGCTCATCTTCCATGCTGGAGGAAAGGACATTTAGGTAACTACTCACAGACACAGTGCACTGCCTGTAGTGGAGTGACACTATTAATTTTATTTTTTTTTTAATCCTGGAGTTTCACTGTAGAGTTTCACTGTAACAGGAGTGAGTATTTCATATTATTTCCTGAGATGCTGATCAGAGAGAACCACTCAGTAGCACAACTTGAAACTGATGCTTCTATGTCTTTTCCCACAGAAAAAGGAAGGCTGAAACTGCTCTATGGTCAAAAAATCACACAGACTGTGCTGCATCCCAAGGCAAATGTTACAGAATTACATCCATTTGAGGACAAAAAGGTTATTCTGAAAGCAGTGTTTAATAATGTATTCTACAATTTCACACAGGCTGTTTAGATGTTCTTTATTTATAATCAAAATCATTTGCTCAACAAAATATCTCCATAATATTGCATAATCCTTAATTTAGGAATGAATGCTAACTATGAAAACAGTGAATGAACAGGGCAGAAAAAGCAATATTGGCTCTGACAGAGTCTACTAAGGGAATTCCCTGTATCAGTGCCATTCGACTTTGTCTAATTTCTTTCTCCTCAAACCCTAAATTACCGATCCTCAACAACACATGGAAAAACTCAGACACCTAAGGGCCTATTTAACAAACCATATTTAAAAGATAAAAGCAGAAACTCAGGAACTGGCTATCCAGAGGAAGAGCAATGCTGATTCACCAGCCAAACCACTTTTGTGAGAGATGACTGCCATTAATCACTGAACAGACACAAAAAAGATTTGCTTTTTCAAGACAACAAGACAATTACACAATGTTTTATTCTGAAATCCAAGGCTCTGGATCTATTTGAGGTGCACAACAGACTGCCAGTTTTGTAAGACAACAGCATTACATGTGTGACTGTTTTCTGCATGTGTTTCTCATGTGTAAGCTGCAGGAAAGATAAAAAAATGATAAAAAAATAAGCCTTAAAACACCCAAAGGTTTAGCCAAGTCCAAGGAAAGCATCTGCACCTCCCCTGGGCTTTCCTACCAGGGCAGCACACATGAATTTCATGTTTTGTCTCATGTGAAGATGGGGCTGATTTCAAGAAGCACAACTGTCCAACACAACCACCCTTCCTTCCACTTCTCACAGGGGTTCTTCCACCTTCTCTGCAGCTGCTCAAACTGTTGGAGTACTTTAATTTGAAATTGTGGCACTTCCTTGCTTAAACATTCTCCTAAATTTCCTACCCACATTGTCACACACTCACACCTTCAAAACAATATGCTTTTATAGAGTTGGAAGTTTGTACAACAAGTTTGAGTTTCCCCATATTTAAGAAGAAAAAAAAAAACAAAAAAAGTATTCTCAGGCCAGCTTCCTAGTGCTCTGATCATACCGTGTTTGCTCACAACCAATACAGACTGAACTCAGAGACAATAAAATCCTTACAGAACTCATGGAATCAGCAGCCAGGAGAGCAAGATATTGTGGGTGTCCTCACTGAGAAAATTGGTCAGCACACATTCATACTTTATTTGATTCTAGGGAAAATAATCCAGTGGGAAAGTGAATAATGAAGGACCAAAAGTAAGGGAAAAGTTTGAATCCCAACTACCACTGCAACAGACTCAAATCAAAGAACTACAAAACACACAGAGAGCTGAGAGTCACTAATTCCCCACTCAGGCCATTCCCTTAAGGGCTGAACTAGATCCTTGTGGGTCCCTCCCAACCCAGAATATTTTGTGGGTGTGATTCTGTGTTCTCCAGCTCTCACTACCATTGCTTTAACTCTGAGGAGCCTACAGACAGCAACTGGAGTTTATTCTAGGTTGTATCATTGAAATTCGCTTTTTTAGCACTGTAACCTCCTCTTGGTGTATCCTAAACTTCCCTGGCCAGGGGTTGTGTACTGGAGGGCTGAAGCCAAGTGTGTTGCAAACAGAAAATCTGTGTATTTGTAGTGCTTGTATTTGTGGTGCCAGGCAGCTGCACCTGGCCCTGCAGTCAGCCCTGTGATGTTTATCTTCAAGTGATTTAGTTTTGTATGTTTGCCCTCTCACACAGCCAAGCTTTCAGCTCACCCTGCTGTAACCCTGCTCCCTCACACCTTCCCAGCTGAAGCACAGGCAATTATTTTAATGGATCTCAGTTTGCTCACACCAACTGTGCTGTGTGGTTTCTGCATACCCTCTCTGGCTGCCTGCATGCTCCCAGTTTGGGGCACAGTGCTTCCCACCCCTGGGAGGTACCTGAATTGTAGGGCACTGAGGGGCAGAGGCAGGTCCTGAGGCACCTGTCAGTGTAAATTCATATTTACAGAGCTGCTTTCAGCTATTGGCACAGGACCATCTTGCTGTTTGGAAACATGGGATTTTAGAACTGCGTCCAAAGTTACAAAGTGTTCAGGAGTTTTTAACTGGCTTGGACAAAACTGCCACAGAGCTTCAGTCTTATGTTAGAGACACTTAACCAACTTCTGAGAGATACAGCCTTACAAAATACCAAAGAGTTTCTTTCTCCTTGAAACGAGCCAAATCAATACCTCACAAAACACCTTGGATTTTGGAATATTCCCTAAAGACATCACTTATAAATCCTCTTCCTTCTGGACAGGATCTCTGCAAAGCACAAAATCTGGAAAAATAGAAGAAGAAGACTAGAAGAAGACTAGAAGAAGACTAGAAGAAGACTAGAAGAAGACTAGAAGAAGATTAGAAGAAGACTAGAAGAACAGAAGAAGAACAGAAGAAGAACAGAAGAAGAACAGAAGAAGAACAGAAGAAGAACGGAACAGAAGAGGAACAGAAGAGGAACAGAAGAGGAACAGAAGAGGAACAGAAGAGGAACAGAAACGTTAAGCTACACCTATTTGGCAGAAAATAGTATTTCAAAGTATAAGAAGCCTATTTTTGGCTCTTGAGCCATCCTGTGAATCCAACACAACCAGCCCTTCCTGCTCTGCAGAATTCCACCAACTCCAGCACTGCTGTTGCACCACTGGCAACCCCAGCAACCCAGGAGGGATTTTCCAGCTCCTTTCAGTTTGCTTACCATTTTTATTGCATCAGCTTGAAGGACACAAATAAAATTATCTAATTGGCAATAAGCTGTCATTTCTGGCACAGTAAATTTTTTAGCAAAATAACAGTTATGAAAGGAAAGTGTAATAAATGCTAAGAGCTTCATAAGCAGATTTTAATCATTAAAGCAGACATTCAGGATAGGTGATACAACACTATCTACTGATAACATCTGCAAGAATGCACAGCATCAAGTGTCAGAGATGGCATTATACTCCCCAGAATGAGGACTTGCACTGCAAAATAATCATGGGCACTGGAAAATTCAATTATTTAAATAAAAGAACAAAACCACCCAGAGGAAAGTGCAACTAAGCAAAGAATTCAAAAGAAAATAGCAAGAAAAAGTAAAAAAATACTTGGGAAAAGTAATTTTTTTTCTTATTATTAATGACTTGGGAAAAGATCCTCAGTGACAGGAGCTTTCTGCTCTCAGGAAATAGCACAGCTCCCATTTTGCTCAATGGAGTTGTCAGAAGTTCTGCCACAAATGTTTGTGATTTCAGCCTATCAAGACCAGAAACAGTCAGGACCCCTAATAAATGTTCTGTTTGCCACTCTTTTAAGCCCTGTCTGTTTTCTTGCTTCCTAACACTTCAGCTTTGTTCACACTTTACTTTCACAAGGCTGCGTGAGACACGAGGATCCCCATCTCCCACAGGAAATGGGAAGGAGTCAAGATCCAAGAATTAAGTAGAGGGAGTTCTGACATCCATAAAACAAACACATTTTTCAGCTACTATATATTCTCCCAGGCTGTAATGTGATGTGATATTCTTAATTACATAAGATTAATCTTTTTCAGACAACAATATGCTTAACACAGCCATATCTTCAATAGCTGTAAATAATATTTCTTCTTGTGACCAGCACTTAGGAGCTCTCTACCCTTTGTGGTACATGATACTTCTAGTTAGATTTAAAAATCAGATCATGCCATTTCAAACTACAAGGTGAAAAATCAGCAATGGATTTTTTAACTCAGCCTTTGGTCTCTCCTCTGTTTCCAAGCAGCTCAAGCTCCCCCAACACAAGGAGATACTGGACAGCTCCTTGGTCCTGAACAAAGCTTACCTGTCTGCACAAAGAGAGAGCCACGGTACAGTTTCCATTACATTCCTCCTGAAAACTAGGCAGAAACCTGCAAATCCAGCATTTATATAGGGCTGGCAAAGAAGCAGTAGGTCTCTCACAAAGCAATGAAAAAAAAAATACTGAAAGAGCCTGGCTGTCCATACCAGAGGGAGAGCTTGCAGGGAAGGAGATAAGATTCTTTAGAAAATAATAGGTAAGAGCATTACCAAGAAGGAAAAAAAACTCATGGAAAAGACAGCCAAAGGAGGAAGAAAAGTAAGAGGAGAATGGGAATACAAAAAGCACACGAGGTATGCCTTCAGAGATGACACAGGAACGAGCTGATCCTGCCTTGGGCAGGAACACAGAGGCTGAGAGAGTGCCTGAGTCCCTCCTGGCCTTGCTGTTCCGTGTTTAACTTCAAGGGGGCTTTGAGCAGGGAGCAAGGAGACACTTCAAACCCACCAGCGCCGGCAGCCATGGCCTCAGGACATGACATTCCCCCTCTGTGCTGCAGCAGCAGTGCAGCCAGAATCATGCAGGATCAGCCATGCAGCCTGCAGGCACCACTGGAACTGTTCTCAGGAATTATTGCACCTTGCAGCCCTGCATGTGTGCCCAAACAGAGCACATCAGGCACAGGAATTCACCATCCCACCCTCTTCCTCCACCCTTGACTCCTGACAGTGTTTCTGTCATTAAAAGGTAACCCTTTCATGAAAGCCAGAGCAGCATTCCCATCACGTCAAGGACACCAAGTACTTCAATTGCAAGAACTATAAAAATCATCAACATGCTGTGAATTTTCTTCATTACATTTGTCAGCTCTGTTACTGATACTCAGCTAAGTATTAATATAAAAGCAAATACAGTCATGACATTAGAAATACAGATTTCACTTCAGGAAATGCCGGATCCTTTGTCTAATGTATTTACCAGAAGAATAAACTGTAAATGAGACTTAGGAAGCCAAGCCTTCAAAGACTGCATAAGATAGCAAGCAGATCTCAACTATATTCAGAATTCCTACATAAAAATAGCTTCCTCAAAACCCACTAACGCAAAACATTCTAGTAAAAGTAAATAAAAATCAATTTAAAATACCTGCTCTAAATCACTACTGTAATCCTGATAACTGGAGCACGTGATATCAACCACTTTCCTGAAAACTAAATGATCTATTGACACACATATTGAAAATTCACACTCTCTTCCCAATATGTAACTTCTCAAGCAGCTATGACTATTTGATTTCTAAAACTTAATTATTTGATTATGAGGGCTAGCTCTGTTTTAGACTGCAATTCATCCACCATCATCAATCTGTAACCACAGAGTGACAAAACCTTGCTTCTACTTTTACAGCCCATGCATCCAACTGTTTCCACACTTCCGAATGACAAATGAAACACACAGTATCTCTCCTCTCTTAAGTATCATCGAGTCTAGAGAAGTGAAACAAGGTACTTGACATTCTTGGGACACCATCGGCAGCGTCTGCCGTGTTTTATGCTCCATCTCGCCTTAAATAAACCGAATTTTATTTAAAGTGAAAAAACCAGTCAACACTAAACTTACTTTAGAATGTAACATACTTTACCACATTTGCAATTCACAGAGTAGATAAACAAAAGCTGCAGATTTGGACAAGATCTTTCACACTTCGCTGATGTGAATCACTCCAGTCAAACTTCAGACCACATTCGTTCCACCATCTGCGCGAACCGTGGTAAGTTGGCAGCTCACTGTCCAACAGCCACATCACAAATTTTGGAAGCGCACGGCGTGTGCCCCTCTCCCACCGCAGACCCATCTCCCAGGGCACAGCCCTGCCCCTGCTGAGGAGCGGCACCCGAAAGGAGCTGCCTGGACACCCGCACGGGCACAGTGTCACCACACCTGCACCGAACAGGGATCAAGGCAACGCTGATACTTTTTTTTCCCCTGACAGAGGCATGCAGGAGAAAACGGTCTGACGAATCGCCAATAAAATGAGCAAATACCGAGGACTTACAGGCAGGTAGTTTCCCGGCAGTTCAATATCTGCACTCTTTTAACGAGCAACTCGGCAGAGCCCCGAATGCCCATGTTCCTCGGCGTTCCCCGTGTTTGGGAGCCACCTCCCGTGCCGCCGTTCTCCCGCAGCCCCTCGCGCTTGGCAGGCTATAGCGGAGCCGGCACGGTGCCCCCGACCCGCGGAGCGCCCCTGCCCGAGGGCATCCCCCTGCTCCGGCCCCGAGCTCCCCGAGAGCCGCCGGCCGCGCATCCCTCCCCTCCCTCTGCCCGAGCCGCCCCGGGAACTTTCGGGCCGCAGCCCCGGGGCACCTGCCGGGCCGTTCCAACCCCGCAGCCCCAGGGCACCTGCCGGGCTGCCCCGACCCTCGGCCCCCGCGCACCTGCCGGACTACTCGAACCCCGCAGCCCCCGCGCGGCCGTGGCCCAAACTCACCATAAAGAGGCGAGCGGAGGCGAAGGGTCGCGGCGCTTCTCCCGAGCAGGGCGGGCGGCCCCGGGCAGGCAGGTGGCAGCGGGACGCGGCTCCCGCCGCCGCCGCAGCTCCTTCCCGCGGGCAGCGCCGCCGCCCTCGCTCACCGCCGCATGCCGCGCCCCCCGC
>VZSR01003816.1:1341850-1353818 GCA_013398615.1 Brachypodius melanocephalos | reverse complement strand
TGGCTCCGGGGATGGATCTGGGGATGCTCCGCGGGGATGGATCTGGGAATGGCTCCAGGCAGGGCTCCGGGGATGCTCCGCGGGATGCCCGCGGCCCGGAGCTCCGCCGAGCCGGAACCTTCCCGGGGCACCGGCGGCGCGGTGGCAACTTTGCATCCGCGGGGCTCGTCCCGGAGAGCTGGGCTCTCCCCCGGCCCGAGCGGGCAGCGAACACACAACAAAGCGGCACTGGGGGAATTGCTGATTAAAACGATGCCCTTGGCGATCCCCAGCCATCTCTGCCTGCCTCCTTCCCCTTACCCAAAGGAAACCAAATCTTCCGCGAATTCTAATGCTCACCTAATGAGAACATCGCAGCATTCCTAAAGACAAGAATTACTGTTAAATGAGGCTGACAGCAGCTATTGACGAGAAAGTTGGGGGGGAAAAAATAAACGTAAAGACCTGTCAGAACACTGGCTTGTCCTTCTCAATGCATTAGGTATTAAGTCTGTAGTGATCAAACGTTTTTGTGCTGCTCAACCTTCAACTACAATAAATTAGTGCCACTGAGACTTACTCCAACATGTGAACCGGTATCAATTACAGATGGGGAGTGCGAGGATCAGACAGATGTGCTGCCTCCTGTGGGGTAGGAGTAGGGAGTTGTTTTAAGCATCGGGATGGAAATGCAAAGCGGTTAACAATCAGGTGATAACGAGGAGGCAAGCTTTAAATCATAGGCATGTGGTCCCCTAAAAAAACTTTATATGAATCATCTCCCTATAAACTTTTTCATCTGTGCAGAAAATAAATACAGCCAAGCCTTTGTAAGCTGAACTGCAGTTCCCACATCGATCATGCACAGAAGTACCTCAAAAGCACATATCTGTATCCCTCTGCCTCTCCTGACAGATTTGGGGCTTGGCCTATTTCTGCTGCTATTTTAAGGCCCAAGGTGTGATCCTGGATCCCTTAAACACGTAACTCGGCCGAACTGCTTGGGAACGTTCCTTTACCAAGGCACACCAGTTTATGAAGCTGGATCATTTCAGACAGTTAATTCAGAATTTATCATTCCTCATCAAACATGAAGCAGTGTTTAATGGCTGGAAAATTTTATTCCACCTCATTAAAACCTGTCAGATTACTGAGAGATACAAAGTTACTCAAACTTTTGTTTTCAGGATCAAAACTTAAATTATCAAGTTATCCCAACAGATTCCCTCAAAATGTATGTCCCACTCTGTAGGCTGATCCCTACGAAGTTCACATACAGATCTTAGGATGGATTTTAAATCTGTCCCGTGAGTTTCCTTCATTTCCCTTTCAGCCTCCCAATTCACTCCAAAATCAACACAGAGAAGGCAATGAGAGGCTTATGTCCAACAAATGTAAATCGGAGGTCAAAACATTACGCTGAAGTTCTCCAAATCACTAAAAGGTTAATTTATGGATAATTGGGAACATTACTCTGCAGTTCAATATATTTAAAGTTGTATTTACCGATCCCTCTATAAGAAGGTGATACTGGTAGAAGGTTAGCAAGTAGAAATGAAACACAAGCCTGGCTACATTTCATCATCTCCTCCTTAATTTTTGTATTTAGGCCCTCTGATAAGAAAATAATTTTCAACATTTTGATTAAATATGACTGACTGTATCGATAAGTTTGCCATGTGGCCCAATACCTCCTCCTTTGTCAGCAGTTTTTAAAGGCTGAACTAATAAAAAAAAATAAACTAGAATAGAAACACCTATGTGAAAAATGTCTACCCTTTGATGATATATGCTAATGTAGTACGAGGCAAACTTTCTTCCTGGTGAAATTGTTGCCATTAGGTTATTTAAATCCTGGCTCACAGAGGTGACCATTGAGTGACTTGGAGGAGTCAGGTTCTCCTGCCCATACACTCAGCGACCATGAAGGCTCAAGATTATGAAACACAGCAAGAAAGGAAAAGCCATTCCGTGCCTTCTTCCCATGGGAAGCAGCTCAGAATTCCTTTCTCCAAGTGAAATCTTGCACCAATGCAAAGATTTTTAGAGATCTCAGGTTTTTTCCAAACCTGCCCTGTAGTCTTTCTTTATCCCCTCACCTGTCTGGACAGAGATGGTAGGCTCCAGAATCAAGAATTTAAAACTATTTAAATGTGCTCAAATAATAAGCAGCTGAAGCTCACACAAATAAACTAAACCAAAATCCTTCATGAAAGAACAAAAAGTCTCATGAACTAGACTTGACAAAAAAGTTTTCTTTAGGCACTGGAACGTTCCTGTTGAGCAGTGAATACTCACTGGAGTGTTGAGAAGTACTCACAGGATTAAAACGAATTCAGGTGCAGGTGTTGGTTACTTTGATCTGTGCTTGATTAGAGAATCAGGTGTGTGTTAAGTGACTGGATGAGAGCTTGTCTTTTGGACTCTCAACACCTACATACTCTCCTTTTGTGCAAACCCTGTCAAAAAGGTTCCCTTGGCTTGTTTTTCACATCTGTCTTCCCTTTGTTCCCCTCACATGAAAGAACCCTGAGCTGTAAGTCAGATCTTTCTTGAAAGAGCTCCTTCATTCTCCAAACGTTGCTGTTGATGTGATGCAGAGGCTCCCAGCTGGGGTTAAAGCTCTGATGGAAGAAATAACTTTGGATGGGAAGAAAGAGAGGAATTATGAGCAGAGAGAGGAGCCACCATCAGTCCCACATGGCAGAGCAGAGACCAGCACCCAAATATTGTTTTCAGTTCTCCAGGCATGACAATATTTCCTTTCCCAAACACAATGGATCCAAATGTACCTGCCTGACCTTCCACAGGCACCACCTTCAGAAAAGTGTTCACCTCTCTATCCACCTTTTGAATAAACAGAACATTTAAAGCATTTGATAAAAAATAATCCACCCGAAGTTATAATTGTGTAAAGCCACAATTCTCAGTCATTTCTGTAGGAAATACTTACAAAGAAAACACAAAAACTTAAGTACAATTGTCTAGTTATGCACTTAAAAAGTTGCTTCAGAAGGAGACATTTTCCAATTTAATGTAAATTATCCATGGCAAGAGAAAAAAATAAAGGGCAAGTAGCAAATGGCTCCATTGAAACACAATATCTTGAACACATTCCCAGTCAGGGATTAATTCTTAAAATATTTTTAAAAATTTCTTTTCTGAATAAAAGCCTATTTCATGTTTTCTTCAAGTTGTGAACCTTTTTCCCTTTATAGTAAAATATTTTCTGTGTTTATTTTCAAATTTGGGAACTGGTGTGGCGTTGTTCTAGCCAAGAGATCTCAAGAACACAGATTTCTGGTATGTGGGAGAAGAATTGGAGGTGATAAAGGATTTATTGGAGAAAATAATTGTTCTGAACAGCAGACTAAGTCAGTGCTGTAGACACTGTATCAAAAGAAAAAAAAATCAAGAGGGAAGAGGTAAAAAATTTATTTAAAGTCTTCAAAAATAAAGCTCCCATGCATTTGTAAGGAAGATATAAATAGTACATATATATTTAATGCTTTAAAAATTCATCTTGTATTTGCAGCAAAGAACATCTCCCAACATGTCCACATCCACTGTGATTTATTCCCTCTGGGGGAGGCTGCTCAGGCCATTACCAGTGGGAAGGGAACACAGACACCATTTGCAGTGAAATTTGTGAGCTCCAGGGAAAGTATTTGCGGTGGTGGCAGATGTGTCACAAATTGCAGTGCCACAAACACTCAGTGAATCCTCCTCAGAAGAATTCTGCATTGGTACAAAGCTTGGTGACAGTCCCTTTGGACACTGGCAGGCAGGGTAGCCTTAAATGATCTGGGGAAAGATCCTCTCTGGATTCCGGAAATTTGTGACAAAAAGGATGCACAAACATGAGGAAATGAACAAATCACCTTCAACACACAAAGAAAACCATGAAAAAATATGTACCACTGTTTACATGTACTGTGCTGGTGGTGTGGGGAGTTAGTTTAACTTCTTATTTTTATATTCTTTTTCATTCTTGGCAATTTCTGGTGTCTTGAGCACAGTTTCCTAGAGGGCGTGTTGTATGGAGTGGATAAGGACAGACGCATTCTGTGTGTATGTGTGGGGTTAGATTAATGAATCTGGTCAGATTGAATTTGTCTTTTGCTTGGGCTTTGTGTATCAAATACTGGCATGGAAATAGTTTAATGCTTTTGTCTCCATGACAGAACAAAGAGTTGCTACCTTTTTGTTCATATAGTTCTACTCAGGAGAATAATTCTAAGATATTTGGCCCATACTTTTAAGTTATCATTACATTGAGGTTTCAGATTTCAGTCATACATAATGAAACAAACTACAATTTAACATTAACATTACTTAATTAGAAATTCAGAGCTCTTTAGTAGACTCTTTGAGTAGAAAGATAATACTTCTATTTTTAATGCCCTAATAGCAATATCTTCTTGTGCTTGTATCTACAGATCTGTAAATTCCAGAGTTTCCCACTTATTTGCCTGTGATAAAATGTTAATCTCTTTCCTTTCTCCAGGGAGTTGTAATTTTCCTCTCCCCTGACTTTGACTTATAGCATACGTACAATTTCTCTCAAAGAAACATCTTGAAGAAGCAACCGCATGCCCAGCTCCCTGACATCTCCTGATTTTTACCCATCTGCTTTATCTCCAGGTTATTTTGGGAGCGCCCTGGGACTGAAGGCCTTTCAGATAGGGCTGATGGCTCCTTGCCTTCTCTGTGCTAAAAAGGTCAGGCTGCTCCAGGTGACCTTTCTGCTGGGAGAGCTGCAGGTCTGCCTGCTGCCTCTTTGCTGTCCTGTGTGCAGGGATTGCTCCACGGGTTAAACACCGTCAGGTTCTCTGCTTCCCTTGCTATTTTCATTTCCATTTGTATTTAGGCAGAGCTCTGGAAGCGTTGAAAGGAATTGTTGGAAGCAGTGATGTCAGTCTTTTCTCCTTTGTGCTTGGGACAGCTGAAATAACCAGGGCAGAACTCTGGGAAGTTTTAATCCATCTCCAGCTGCCTCCTGAGGATGCCACCAGCCCCTTCTCCTTCCTCTTCAGCTCTCCATGGTTTCCTTCTGTGCAAGGAGGACAAAAATCCTGGGTTTCCTTCCTAGCAGAGCCCTTGGCTGTGAGCTCAGAGCCAGGCTCCTGAGGAACTCCATGCAGCCCTGTGTCTTCTAAGGAAAGTAAATATTGCAGATGCTGCACGAGGGGCATAAATATCATAAATGTGGGAACCTTGAGGGACCAGAGGGAGCACCCATCTGCTCAGTGATGATTCCTGCAGGAGCTGGAGAGTCCAGTTAAGCAATTTTAGGAGACATTCAGGGTCTGTTTGGTGCTGTGAAATCTCTTTAATTCTTACATTGCCACAGCAGGATTCAGGGCAATTGAAGAATCGACAATTTTTGTGGTTTCTCCAAGTGCAACCTTTTCTGATCATGCCGCAAGTAATAAAATATTCCATGGAGAATCATTTGTACAGGTTTGGAAATACTTTTTCCATACCTGCAGACTTGACTTTGCAGTTTATTCTTTCTAGAGCTGTCTGATCACTCTGGCACCTGTGGCACCCTCAGAATGTGCAAACATTTGCACCACAACCTCGGAGTTTTCACCCTAAATTTGAGGAATTCATTGACTGACATCTGCACGTACATTATACAAAATTTAAAACGCCTTTTTTGCAGTGTTAATTGAAATACTGGAAGACAGAATTTGGGAAAACCTTTTGTGAAGAGTGCTTGATTCTCAGTCTCCTGGGCTGAGTTTATAGCAAGTCTTTGTAGCTCATTAACTGCTGGATTTTGGAATTATCATCTGCCCCTCAGCCTAACAGCATTCGAAACTATTCCAGAACTGAAGATCCCAAACTCTGGAGTGTGGACTAACATAATTGAGAACCACTTGCCTAAGATCACATACGATTCTCTGTTTCCAGCAGAAAAAGGATTTAAAAATGTCATCAACAACAAATAACAGGGAAGATACTGGTTAGCAAAGAAAAATAAATTCTATGAAAATAATGAAATATTTTCCAAGCCTTTTATTTGTGAATCTGTATTGCTTTAGACAAAAAAATCAAGCTGGCAAGTGGCCCATTATAAATAAGAGAGAGGAAAAAACCTGCAGAGGTATATTCACTCGCTTTTAAGGGTAGAAACTCCCAGAAAATCCAAGAGCTGTAAAAATCAGATCTGCCAAAATCTCTGACTTTTGGAGTTAAACTACGGTTACAGAAATAGGTAACTTATTTCTAGTATTTTTATCACTAATGTATTCACATCTCTGCTCTCATGTGTGGAATATATATTAGATTCATAAAAGTGAATTGAAATTTACTATTTCCTGGATTATCTTATTCCAGTTAAACCCTTGATTCATAAGGCAATAGCTGAAGATCAATAGAACTTCATGAATTGTTCATAAACTGCACAAATTCACAAGTTAGAGATGAAAAATGTAAGCCACACAACCCTTCATCTGTAGGCCACAAATTCCAGTCCAGGTTTGAGATCAGCAGTGACCAAGATCCATTTTCATCTTATCACCTGAAGGCTTTCTGGTAGCATTTGGGAACTCGGTTTGTTCCCTCAGCTCCATCTTTACAGGATAAGTGGCCACATAAATAATTCACTGGAACTTGTCAGAAACAAGAAGTTGTGAAATGTAAAGTCCCCTCCATCCATCCAGCTGTAGGAGCAGCACACAGGAGCTAATTTCCTAACCTTTCACTAAGCTTTGCATGGAACCAGGCACAGAGGAGTTCTTGCACATTTTTAATAAACTAAAGCTCCTCAAATACCAATTCTTTCTAATAATAAGCTCCCTAGAAAGAGCACTTTTGAGGTTTTTTCTCTTCTTTATTGCAAAATTATTAGGAAAACCTTCTCACAGGGGTTTGGCTAGGCAGATGTTACAAAAAAAAAAAGAAAAAAAAAATGCTTCTCCTGAACTGAATAACTTTGATGTTCTGTTGTTCAAGTGGAGTACATCAGAGTCTGAAAGGAGGCACAGAGGGGGCAGGGGGGACATGGCACTGCTTGTTTGGGGGTTTTCATGGTTTCTTGCATTGTAGAGTAGATTAATGGGATTTCTAACATCATTTGGAACCTCAAACATTTTTTTTTTTTCATTTGCATGAGAGAGAAAACATGAGGATCATCCCCACCTTTGTCTTGGCAGCTCTCTGGCCATGACTCCTGGGAGAATATGGAATAACAGAATTGTGGAATGCTTTGGGTTGGAAGGGACCTTAAACCATCACATGCCATGGGCAGAGACACCTTCCACAGACCACAGCCCAATCCAGCCTGGCCTTGGGACACTGGAAAAACATAAGAAAGCCTCTTGATCTGCAGCACTTTGGGTCTAATGACTTTCAGCCCATGCTGTGAGCACCAGCTCCTCTGCAGTGGTGGCTGAGACAAAGGGATGCTGAGGACCACAAATGCCTCACTGGAATCTGCACTAAAAAATAATTCTACATGCATAGTCACTGAGTTTATTTCTGTAACTACAGCTACAAAGCTAGAGTTTTAAATAAACCAGATTTTTACAAGATTTTATGGCGATTTAAATACTTTACCCTTGCACAATCTGTTAGAAAAACTTTCCTAGGTGACTGAAAGTAGGCATTTGTTTGCTTGTCCTCCCCTCACAATGAGACTGTAATCAAACAGATGAAGGATTTGTATTTATGGACCAGCTTGCACCTGGACAGAAAACCATGTCCTGTGCTCTCCATTTATCCCCATTCACTGTGCTAATTCATGGGTTTAGAAATTATAAATTACAAGAAACTTTCTCTTCTGCTGCTGTGAAAATCTTGCTTCCAGGTAGCCACTGGTAACCCCCAGGCTGTCCAGATGCAGACAAGGGTGGAAGTAATCTGAGAATCATCCCTGTGTGAAAGGTTTTAATTAAACAAACCAAACAAACAACGAAGAGCACTCCTTAAGACATTTCTGCCTACAAAAAGAGTCAGCACACCAACATATAATACCAGGAGAACTCATACAGCCCTGGCTATTCCAGCTGGAGCCACTGAAACCACAGCATTTTGGTGAGAATCGTGTTGAAATAATGAGCCAAAGGTGACAACAGTTATCCTGCAACAGCATCACCCCCTATTGTAATAACTCAGCCAAGACTCCATCATTTTCATGGGGGGAAAGCCAATTCTTTATTTTCACAGCTCATTTTATACAATTTTTACAGACCTCGTGCGCGATGTTAATTGGTTAATGGCTTTCTTGCCAATTACTCTATTGGTTAGTAAAAGGTGTTCTACTCGTCCATCAAATCTATATATACTTGGATTTTTTACATATTTTATTTACTGATTCTCGTGGGACAAATCCCTTGTTATTACAGGTGCATTTGTTTTTCAACCCAGGTTGTTGTGCTGACAAGTTTTCATCCCCAAATTATTTTCAGATGGGAATTTGCAAATTACTTAGAAGTGGTGCCAGGCTAACTTTGGCAATTTAGCAGAGCAGGCCTGGTTTTATGAAGCCTTTCTTTTATAATTCTTTACCTGTCACGACAGCCCCCCTCAGGGCTTTGAGACATGTAAAAACTCTTCTAACCTGTATTTATAGCCAGCCAATGGCTACAGAAAATATCACATCAGTGCACACATCGAGCTGATGCTGAAGATGACTTTCCAAACCACCTTTGCCAATTGCCTTTATGCAAATAAAGGCCACATGTTAATTGCTATAAATATTGTAAGGGATTAAGCACTTAGGGGGTTTTATAGAATGGAGTCAATAAAAAAAATACTCTCTTTTCAGGTCTACTACATGAAGTTAATTATGAGATAAAGTGTTAATGATCCTGTAGTAATTTTACACTGTGGACAAGGCAGATGTACAGGCTTGCCAGGTCTGTGATATCAGGAATTTCAGTGGGAGTTCAACCAGGCACCTGCTGCTGCAGAAAACCCTCCAGGTTACAAGTCATTTCTTGAGGAAATGAGTTTTTCAAGGTGGCACAGCAGCAAGAGCTTCTAAAGAGCTTGATCCTTTCCACAATGAGAGGTAGGACCCCAAACCACTTCAGAATTCTACAGGTTTTACAGAAAAACTCACTTGAATAATCTCTAGCAGACTCTGAGAGGTTGTGACTAACTGTGAGGGGCCACTACTAATTTTGGTTATTAACCTCATTCGATAGAAAGATAATCTGTTTCTCCATTAACGTTAATCCCTTTAAAATATTTCTAGTGCTTCTCCCATTAATCCGTGCCCTTTATTTGATTGCAGGGGGACTAATTGCAGATTAAGATAATGGTTTGGACAAGTATGTCTGACAAAAAAAAAAAGAAAAAAAAAACCCAAAAAACCCTTATCTTTAAAAAGAAGGTTTTCTTGAGAGAAGAACTCTTCAAAACTTTGATGTTTCCTAGGCCTGGAAGGGGGTGGGATATGACCCCTGTGTAGGGATTCCTAGGTAAAAGTCTCCAGAAGCATCTAAAACCAGGGTCTGTGGTGTATTCTTACACCAAAGACATTTAAAATCCCTCAACACTACTCAAATAAAAACAAAATAGAGAACATTTCCCTCGTAGCTGTGGAGAAATGGGTGTCTGTAACATGATTTCTCCTCCCTTCTTTGTTCAATACTGAGTAAAATGGTCATGAGAAACCTGCATTTCCTGGGATTTGGAGGATCTGAGGACACAGTGGTGTAAATATTTAGCTCAGTTAATAAAACAGATGTAACACTCTGGACTTGGTGCCAGCAGTAACAAAGACCTTGTGCGAGGGCCATTGGTTTCAGCAGCATTTGGGGAGTTGGTGTCAGCTTCATTTTAAACCCAGCAACAGAACCATCGATTTCCTTAGGCAGGAAACAATGAAAAATGCACGGAAACCAGTTTGGGATGTAGAAAATACAAATTTGGGAAATTGATTAGGGATGTAGAAAACAGAAATTTGGGAGATTGATTCTGGGATGTAGAAAATACCAATTTTTTGCTGAGATTTCGCCCCTGAATTTCTCATTCACGCTCTCTTTACTACTGCCATACGAGTAGCTATGTTTAGATTCCCATGTTCACACAGGAAAACTGGAAGATTTCCTGTACCTCTGAACTGCTCCCTCACCATGCAGAAATCATGCCAGAAGCTTTCCTGAGGGTATTCTCAGCCCTATGGCAGAGCTGGGAGGGGCAGGATCAAGCCCTGATGTCCCAGTGCTTGATGTAGTTTTTTCCCAAAGGGATTGCACAGAGCACACAAAACACAAGGCAGAGGATCCATGTTTTATATAAGCTGTTTCTAGGCCTTAATTTGCCATAAATGGCCAAGTGAAATGAAGGAGGAAGAGCAAACAGACCCCAACATCTTTTCCAATACATCTCGATGCCACCCTGGAGCCCCTCAGCTCCCAGAAGCACATAAAGTAAATCCAGCAGAGCAGGGAATCTTGGTAGGAATCATGTGGGCTGATAGCAGGGGGGTCAATTTTGATGTAAATCGTGCAAGCCAGCTCAGGTGAAGTCCTTCTTTATTGAAAATTCCATTATGTGCAGCACCTGCCAGGTTTATCACCCCAGCTGTGCTTTTGCTGTCACTCACTGCATGGACAGCACCCCTCTGCACTCCCTGCATTGACCTGTGTCCCACAGGTGTCACTGACCCTGCCCCTTTTCCCTCCTTCTGAGCTGACCAGGGCTCCCAAAGGGGTTTGGAGAATATTGTGTCCTGATTCTGTACTCAGGGTACCAAACCTGTGTTTGAAAGAGACATTTGCCCACACACCCCAACAGAGTAACGTGAATTCCATCACCTTTCCACAACCAAAGTAACATGAATTCCATCACCTTTCCACAACCAAAGTAACATGAATTCCATCACCTTTCCACAATCAAAGTAACATGAATTCCATCACCTTTCCACAACCAAAGTAACATGAATTCCATCACCTTTCCACAGCCAAAGTAACATGAATTCCATAACCTTTCCATAACCAAAGTAACATGAATTCCATAACCAAAGTAACACAAATTCCATAACCTTTCCATAACCAAAGTAACATGAATTCCATAACCTTTCCATGACCAATGTAACATGAATTCCATAACAATTAGCCTTTTCCCCCATTAGCTTAAGAACATACACAGATTCTCCGGGGAGGCATAATTCTTCCACAACATTGAAAAAATCCCTCCCCTCTTACATTTTTCTTGACTTTTAAGCTTTTTAAAGCCTTAAATATAAAATTCTTGCACTCAACCTACTTCTTTTATCTACACCTTTCCTCATTTCTCTATTTCATAGCAGCAGCTATATTTCCCTGTATTTTCCTTTATTTTACATCCTTCTCTTTACTAAGCCACCTCCTGTGAATTGAGTGCCAGGAGTGGAGGCTCCACTTTTTCAGTGTTCCTGAAAATCCAGGAAGTTTTGAAGAAGCTTCATGATTTATATATTTTCATATGGAGCATTTTTCACCTCCTGCAAAGTGGCAGAAGATAATGAGGTGATGAAAAGTTTGTGAAAGGGGATGTGAAAGGCCATGTGTCAGAGTTCATACTCCAATAATCCACCCACAAATCCCCTTCATGTTCCCTTTTTCCAAACTAGTCCAATTAAAGTTTTCAATTAAAGATTCACAGCTGGAGAAGACTGGGCTTTACCTCAGAAAGTAAATGAGAAACTTTGATGTGAATAATGTGTTTACACTAGTTTTGTTATCTTTAGTGGATATGGTTCATTTCTACCATGGAAAATACTGAAATCTCATCAACGTCACCATTTCCATAATACTGTTTTCATAAACTTTTCCAAACAAGGCTCACAAGTCCAATAAATCATTTAAAGTGATTTATTGAGTTTAAGTATCAGTCCTGGAGCTGAGGGAGCTCATGCTCTACCTCACAGACCTTTGGGGAAGAAGAGGAACTCAAGGAACCACTGAATTTTCCTTTAATAGCTGCCAGGGCATCACCTTGTTGAAGGCAGCAGCAGCTTGGGCAGCAGGCTCAGCTCTGTCCGGGGCTC